>JAJOZX010012889.1:45000-59282 GCA_023014485.1 Bathynomus jamesi | reverse complement strand
AGTTAGATGACGAATTTTTTTCTTTACATTACAAATTTTTATACAGAGCAAGTGAGTTATTATATATATAAAAAATTCAAGATTATACTTCAATTTTAGACAAAACAATTACGCTAGACAAAGAATGATATTGTTAAAAAAATTTTTACAAAATTTTTATTTTTCTGTGGAAAAAAATTATGTACATAATGAATAGTAGGTAAAAGGAAAAAAAAAAATATAAAATTATTTTCCAAAGTTACCCTGATCGTGCAGTCTATAAACTAATTTTATTGACTATTGTAGGTAAAAAATCGAATTACGTAATGGATGATGTATAGACCTGTGGTCTAGTGTGTATTTGTGTGTATTAGATACAAAGTGTGTATCATAACTTTGAGGGACAGACTAGCGGAGAGGATTCTTACATTAACTGAATAAATGCCTGAGCAAAAATTTATATATAGTAAGCAAAAAGGCTTTAGGACTATATAAATAGCAGAGTTAGCACCTACACGCTATGAAATAGTTTGTGATATCGAATGATTTTAGAATAAGGTTTGTATATATATATAGTATATAGTGTGCATACATGCGTGTGTATGTGTAGAGATTTGGAAGGTTTTTGAATTAACAAAGTTTAAAATAATGTATAATAATTTAAGATGGGTTTTAGGGTTATAAAATCTTTGAGTCAATTATTGTTGTTATTATTATTATCATCATTATTATTATAAAATCCTTTAAGTCAAGGTAGTATTTAAGTATTAATTAAATCAGTTCCACGTATTAAGGTAATACAAAGAAATGTACTTAGAGGACTTACAATTGATGAAAGTAAATCTCACGGTTTAAAAATTGAATTTTTGAAGATGGAATTAAATTCGACTAGTAGTAACATTCCTAGCTATATATGAACTATATAAACATTAACCAGAAGTATCGGTACGATAATTGAATTAAGAAAGTTAAGAATACAAATTAAAAATATAAATCAATTTATGCATTTTAATGAGCTCAAACATAATTTTTTAAATATTCTTAAAAATAAAAGTAAAATCGAACCTTAGATGAGTTTCGGCCAAGAATAAAAAGTGTTATTGAAATGGAAGGAAAGCATTTCGAAACAATCTTGTTCTTTTAATAATTTCAGGTAAATTTTACATAAAAAATTATTTTTTTATATACTAAAAAAAAAATATTAAAAAGGTTTAATAATTTTTGCAGGTTAAGTAGAAAAATCATACTCTTTCGTTGAATGTTGATAGAATTTTGAATTATTTGATATTTTTAGTCTGAAAACTTGTTGCATATAGACAAATACATCTGTTTTATTGCGTAGAAGTTTTATTAAATATTAAATGACTGAAATTTCATACGGGTAAATTTCCCGATCGTACAGAGCAGGATAAATTAGGTACATGATCGATTAATTGTTACACAACTATTATTATCACATATACATTACAATGATTACCAAATCGTTTACATACAATTGTAAAAACTGTTTGGGTTACAAACAACCAAATGTCATTTCACCTATATATTTTTATACGCAACAATGGCATAAAAAAGAAAAGACAAATCGGTCCATTTCCCTCTTACAACAAAACAAAGAAAGGTTCTCTTTACAACACAAAAAAAGGTTGAAATTAAATTCTTAAAATTACATTTTCTAAATTAAATTCTCTTAACTTACAAAGAAAAAGTTGAATTCAATTGACTGCATTCAAAACTAACGTCTTCAAAACTAACGTCTTCAAAACTAACGTCTTCAAAACTAACGTCTTCAAAACTAACGTCTTCAAAACTAACGTCTTCAAAACTAACGTCTTCAAAACTAACGTCTTCAAAACTAACGTCTTCAAAAATCTCTGGGCGCGGGTCCCTTTGGCGCAACCTTCTGACTTGACCTCTTATCAAGTATTTCTATAAATCTTGGGGCGGTTGTCCCTTTTGGCGCAACCTTCTGACTTGACCTCTTGTCAAGTATTTCTATAAATCTCTGGGGCGGTTGTCCATCTTGGCGCAACCTTCTGACTTGACCTCTTGTCAAGTATTTCTATAAATCTCTGGGGCGGTTGTCCATCTTGGCGCAACCTTCTGAGACCTCTTGTCAAGTATTTCTATAAATCTCTGGGGCGGTTGTCCCTTTTGGCGCAACCTTCTGACTTGACCTCTTGTCAAGTATTTCTTGAAACTTAACTCTAACTTGAACGCTTGTCCAAGTATCTTTATAAATCTCTGGGGTTTGGTTATCCCTTTTGGATGCAACCAACTGGAAACTGATTTGCAACTTATTGCAAATAAAACTGACTCGAAAACTACTTCGAGTATCTTTATAAATCTCTGGGGTTTGGTTGTCCCTTTTGGATGCAACCAACTGAAAACTGATTTGCAACTTATTTGCAACGAAAACTGACTTCAAAACTGACTTGCAACTTATTTGCAACTTATTTGCAACGAAAACTGACTTCAAAACTGACTTGCAACTTATTTGCAACGAAAACTGACTTGCAACCTTTTTGCAACTAAAACTGACTTGCAACTTATTTGCAACTAAAACTGACTTGCAACTTCTTTGCAACTAAAAACCGACTTCAAATATCTCTCTAAAATCTATAACTCTGTAAATCTCTCTCTCTTAATTTGCAAGTCAATTCAATTCAGTAATTGAAAAAAATTTGCAAACAAAAATATAAAATGTAAACAACATTTCACTCTGGTATTATTATGTTTGGTACATAAAAAAAATTATTCTATACTGAATATAACAGTGAAATAACTGAAATTAACTCTCTTTTGAAATTAACTCACTGAAATTAACTCTTTTGAAATTAACTCTCTTTTGAAATTAACTCTCTTTTGAATTAACTCTCTTTTGAAATTAACTCTCTTTTGAAATTAACTCTCTTTGAAATTAACTCTCTTTTGAAATTAACTCTCTTTTGAAATTAACTCTCTTTTGAAATTAACTCTCTTTTGAAATTAATCTTTGAAAACTCTCTTTTGAAATTAACTCTCTTTTGAAATTAATCTCTGTTACACTAAGAAAAATGTATCACTAGTGTCTGAAGTGTTCACTGTGTTTCTTGTAAAATTCTGACTTAATACTCATTATTAACTGTTAATAATACTGACTTTTCAAGTGTTTATATTACTTAAGAAAACAAAATGTACTTAACAAAATTTTCTATGGGCGAAAATCCTTAGAGAGTGTCCTGAAGACGTGTCTTGCTGGCCACTTGTTCTTGGATGAAAACTAGGCGTGAAGAACTTGGAGTCGGACACACCGGTCAAGGGTGGATGTTACGAACTAGAAGTCGTGACACGCCGGTCAAATGGTTTTATCCTGATAAATCTTCTTTTATAAGTCTTCTTCTTTTATAAGTCTTATTCTTTTATAAGTCTTCTTCTTTTATAAGTCTTCTTCTTTTATAAATCTTCTTCTTTTATAAATCTCTTTTATAAATTTCTTACTTTTATAAATCTTCTTCTTTTATAAATCTTCTTCTTTTATAAATCTTCTTCTTATCCTGGTAAAGGGTCGCCAGCTCTGTTAGACCCTTCCTTCTTCTATGTGTTTATCCTGGCTATAGGGTCGCCAACTGTTAACCCCCCCCTTTATGGCCCTTTGTCGGTTCGGATTCGAAGGGGTTCTAGTTAGGGAGGCAAGCAACGGATATTTCTTCTGATACTTTTCTTCTATAATTTTCTAATTCTTTCTCTGATACTTTATAACTTTTCGACTTTACTAAGTTCCTCTGACGATAGCCCAACTCGAGGGGAAAATAAAAAGTTTCTCTTACTGTAAATTTACTTCTTAAAAATATACAGGTACTGCTCTGAATTTACAGGGGTAGAGGTTCGACCTCCCTCCCCGCCGCGAGAGGCTGCTAACCAGGGGAGTCTCTTCACAGTGACCAAGGCAGAGTCTCGTAATGAAGTGTCCTTCATTTTACAAATACATGTATAAAATATGCTTGAATGTTGGGGGATGGCAGTTGGAGGTTAAGTTTCCCCCCTTTTAAACACGATCAGGTGTTTGAAAGTTTCCAAATAAAATAAAAAAAAAAAATAAATAAAAATAAAAACTAATCTTTTTTTTTTTTGCCACGTCTTCATTTCTGAAGGCGATATCATTTTTGTTTGGGTTTATTACAATTATGATTGCGATTATGGATTACTTCCCATTCGCTTATGATTGTCCCTTACAGTTCGAGTAAAGTACATTCTTACATTATATATAAAGTCATTACATTCAATTACAGTTTCATTGAAGTACATTACGTCGTTACCATTCTTACAGTGTTTTTTTATATATAGGTTAGATTATAGGTTAGATTATATGGTTAGATTATATGGTCAGATTATATGGTCAGATTATATATGGTTATTATATATATGGTTATTAGTACAACACAAGTACATGAGACATGACAAGATAATTTATATACAACAAATATGTTATATTACATTATATGTTATAGATTTGGATCAGAGCGAAAGATGTTGTTTATCTTAGAAACGTTCGGTTCTGCTGTGATTCGCGAATTTGAGCATTTAATTACTGTAAGCCTAATGAATGCCTTGAAGGTTGAACGCACTTAAAAAAAAAATAATAATAAAAATATATGTGGACGTATTTTACATGTACATAATCCAATGGGTTGTGTGCGTAATATAGAGACGCGTAAAATATGGACTGATAGGTTGATAGGTATCAGTAGACAATAGGTAGGAAACAACATAACTAATGATGTATAGAGAATGAAGTTTCTTTTTCTTTTATTATTATTATTATTATATTATTATTATTATATTAAGGAATTTACCATACATTCAATACGGAAGATGTCCAAATACTAAACACGTGATTCAGTGTTCAAGGTAGGAAAACGTGAAGAGAATTAAGTTACTTTATGACGTCATAGTTATTAAATTTTGTACGTATAATACAAATCATTATTAGGAAGATTTACAAGAACGAATTAGAGGCAAAGAGTTATATGCAATGTGTATGCATAATCTAGGGACGAGGGTGAGATGCAAGACAATCACAATTAATTAATTAACTTCTATAACAAATAAAAATGGGATACGACTAAACCATATGGTATGGTAGATCGTAGGGTTTTGACACGATCAAGAATAGGAAGCCACAAGTAAAATTACTATCCAAACTCGCGTTAAGCGATTTTGGTTCTTATGTAAAAATGAATATTGATCATTCATTTCATTTTTACATTGCTCTCCCCTTTTAAAAAAAAACGATATTTATACAATAATCTAATAGGGTACCATTAATACAATACAAATGAGAAAATAACATCCTAACTACTTCAAGTTAGATGACGAATTTTTTTCTTTACATTACAAATTTTTATACAGAGCAAGTGAGTTATTATATAATATAAAAAATTCAAAGATTAATACTTCAATTTTAGACAAACAATTACGCTAGACAAAGAATGATATTGTTAAAAAAAATTTTTTTACAAAATTTTTATTTTTCTATGGGGAAAAAATTATGTACATAATGAATAGTAGGTAAAAGGAAAAAAATATAAATTATTTTCCAAAGTTACCCTGATCGTGCAGTCTATAACTAATTTTATTGACTATTGTAGGTAAAAAATCGAATTACGTAATGGATGATGTATAGACCTGTGGTCTAGTGTGTATTTGTGTGTATTAGATACAAAGTGTGTATCATAACTTTGAGGGACAGACTAGCGGAGAGGATTCTTACATTAACTGAATAAATGCCTGAGCAAAAATTTATATATAGTAAGCAAAAAGGCTTAGGACTATATAAATAGCAGAGTTAGCACCTACACGCTATGAAATAGTTTGTGATATCGAATGATTTTAGAATAAGGTTTGTATATATAGTATATATAGTGTGCATACATGCGTGTGTATGTGTAGAGATTTGGAAGGTTTTTGAATTAACAAAGTTTAAAAATAATGTATAATAATTTAAGATGGGTTTTAGGGTTATAAAATCTTTTGAGTCAATTATTGTTGTTATTATTATTATCATCATTATTATTATAAAATCCTTTAAGTTCAAGGTAGTATTTAAGTATTTAATTAAATCAGTTCCACGTATTAAGGTAATACAAAGAAATGTACTTAGAGGACTTACAATTGATGAAAGTAAATCTCACGGTTTAAAAATTGAATTTTTGAAGATGGAATTAAATTCGACTAGTAACATTCCTAGCTATATATGAACTATATAAACATTAACCAGAAGTATCGGTACGATAATTGAATTAAGAAAGTTAAGAATACAAATTAAAAATATAAATCAATTTATGCATTTTAATGAGCTAAACATAATTTTATAATATTCTTAAAAATAAAAGTAAATCGAACCTTAGATGAGTTTCGGCCAAGAATAAAAAGTGTTATTGAAATGGAAGGAAAGCATTTCGAACAATCTTTTCTTTTAATAATTTCAGGTAAATTTTACATAAAAAATTATTTTTTTATATACTAAAAAAAAATATTAAAAAGGTTTAATAATTTTTGCAGGTTAAGTAGAAAAATCATACTCTTTCGTTGAATGTTGATAGAATTTTGAATTATTTGATATTTTTAGTCTGAAAACTTGTTTGCATATAGACAAATACATCTGTTTTATTGCGTAGAAGTTTTATTAAATATTAAATGACTGAAATTTCATACGGGTAAATTTCCCGATCGTACAGAGCAGGATAAATTAGGTACATGATCGATTAATTGTTACACAACTATTATTATCACATATACATTACAATGATTACCAAATCGTTACATACAATTGTAAAAACTGTTTTGGGTTACAAACAACCAAATGTCATTTCACCTATATATTTTTATACGCAACAATGGCATAAAAAAGAAAAGACAAATCGGTCCATTTCCCTCTTACAACAAAACAAAGAAAGGTTCTCTTTACAACACAAAAAAAGGTTGAATTAAATTCTTAAATTACATTTTCTTAAATTAAATTCTCTTAACTTACAAAGAAAAAGTTGAATTCAATTGACTGCATTGAAATGACTTGGGACTTAAAAACTGACTTCTTCAAAACTAACTTCTTCAAAACTAACTTCTTCAAAACTAACTTCTTCAAAACTAACTTCTTCAAAACTAACTTCTTCAAAACTAACTTCTTCAAAACTAACCTTCTTTCAAAATTTCTATAAAGGGCGGTTGTCCCTTTTGGCGCAACCTTCTGACTTGACCTCTTATCAAGTATTTCTATAAATCTCTGGGGCGGTTGTCCCTTTTGGCGCAACCTTCTGACTTGACCTCTTGTCAAGTATTTCTATAAATCTCTGGGGCGGTTGTCCATCTTGGCGCAACCTTCTGACTTGACCTCTTGTCAAGTATTTCTATAAATCTCTGGGGCGGTTGTCCATCTTGGCGCAACCTTCTGACGACCTCTTGTCAAGTATTTCTATAAATCTCTGGGGCGGTTGTCCCTTTTGGCGCAACCTTCTGACTTGACCTCTTGTCAAGTATTTCTTGAAACTTAACTCTCTAACTTGAACGCTTGTCAAGTATCTTTATAAATCTCTGGGGTTTGGTTATCCCTTTTGGATGCAACCAACTGGAAACTGATTTGCAACTTATTTGCAAATAAAACTGACTCGAAACTACTTCGAGTATCTTTATAAATCTCTGGGGTTTGGTTGTCCCTTTTGGATGCAACCAACTGAAAACTGATTTGCAACTTATTTGCAACGAAAACTGACTTCAAAACTGACTTGCAACTTATTTGCAACTTATTTGCAACGAAAACTGACTTCAAAACTGACTTGCAACTTATTTGCAACGAAAACTGACTTGCAACTTTTTTGCAACTAAAACTGACTTGCAACTTATTTGCAACTAAAACTGACTTGCAACTTCTTTGCAACTAAAACCGACTTCAAATATCTCTAAATCTATAACTCTGTAAACTCTCTCTCTCTTAATTTGCAAGTCAATTCAATTCAGTAATTGAAAAAAATTTGCAAACAAAAATATAAAATGTAAACAACATTTCACTCTGGTATTATTATGTTTGGTACATAAAATAAAATTATTCTATACTGAATATAACAGTGAAAATAACTGAAATTAACTCTCTTTTGAAATTAACTCTCTTTTGAAATTAACTCTTTTGAAATTAACTCTCTTTTGAAATTAACTCTCTTTTGAAATTAACTCTCTTTTGAAATTAACTCTCTTTGAAATTAACTCTCTTTTGAAATTAACTCTCTTTTGAAATTAACTCTTTTGAAATTAACTCTCTTTTGAAATTAACTCTCTTTTGAAATTAACTCTCTTTTGAAATTAACTCTCTTTTGAAATTAACTCTCTGTTACACTAAGAAAAATGTATCACTAGTGTCTGAAGTGTTCACTGTGTTTCTTGTAAATTCTGACTTAATACTCATTATTAACTGTTAATAATACTGACTTTTCAAGTGTTTATATTACTTAAGAAAACAAAATGTACTTAACAAAATTTTCTATGGGGAAATCCTTAGAGACGTGTCCTGAAGACGTGTCTTGCTGGCCACTTGTTCTTGGATGAAAACTAGGCGTGAAGAACTTGGAGTCGTGACACACCGGTCAAGGGTGGATGTTACGAACTAGAAGTCGTGACACGCCGGTCAAATGGTTTTATCCTGATAAATCTTCTTTTATAAGTCTTCTTCTTTTATAAGTCTTCTTCTTTTATAAGTCTTCTTCTTTTATAAGTCTTCTTCTTTATAAATCTTCTTCTTTTATAAATCTTCTTCTTTTATAAATCTTCTTCTTTTATAAATCTTCTTCTTTTATAAATCTTCTTCTTATCCTGGTAAAGGGTCGCCAGCTCTGTTAGACCCTTCCTTCTTCTATGTGTTTATCCTGGCTATAGGGTCGCCAACTGTTAACCCCCCCTTTATGGCCCTTTGTCGGTTCGGATTCGAAGGGGGTTCTAGTTAGGGAGGCAAGCAACGGATATTTCTTCTGATACTTTTCTTCTATAATTTTCTAATTCTTTCTCTGATACTTTATAACTTTTCGACTTTACTAAGTTCCTCTGACGATAGCCCAACTCGAGGGGGAAAATAAAAAGTTTCTCTTACTGTAAATTTACTTCTTAAAAATATACAGGTACTGCTCTGAATTTACAGGGGTAGAGGTTCGACCTCCCTCCCCGCAGCGAGGCTGCTAACCAGGGGAGTCTCTTCACAGTGACCAAGGCAGAGTCTCGTAATGAAGTGTCCTTCATTTTACAAATACATGTATAAAATATGCTTGAATGTTGGGGGATGGCAGTTGGAGGTTAAGTTTCCCCCCTTTTAAACACGATCAGGTGTTTGAAAGTTTCCAAATAAAAAAAAAAAAAATAAATAAAAATAAAAACTAATCTTTTTTTTTTTGCCACGTCTTCATTTCTGAAGGCGATATCATTTTTGTTTGGGTTTATTACAATTATGATTGCGATTATGGATTACTTCCCATTCGCTTATGATTGTCCCTTACAGTTCGAGTAAAGTACATTCTTACATTATATATAAAGTCATTACATTCAATTACAGTTTCATTGAAGTACATTACGTCGTTACCATTCTTACAGTGTTTTTTTATATATATGGTTAGATTATATGGTTAGATTATATGGTTAGATTATATGGTCAGATTCAGATTATATATGGTTATTATATATATGGTTATTAGTACAACACAAGTACATGAGACATGACAAGATAATTTATATACAACATAATATGTTATATTACATTATATGTTATAGATTTGGATCAGAGCGAAAGATGTTGTTTATCTTAGAAACGTTCGGTTCTGCTGTGATTCGCGAATTTGAGCATTTAATTACTGTAAGCCTAATGAATGCCTTGAAGGTTGAACGCACTTAAAAAAAAAATAATAATAAAAAATATATGTGGACGTATTTTACATGTACATAATCCAATGGGTTGTGTGCGTAATATAGAGACGCGTAAAATATGGACTGATAGGTTGATAGGTATCAGTAGACAATAGGTAGGAAACAACATAACTAATGATGTATAGAGAATGAAGTTTCTTTTCTTTTTATTATTATTATTATATTATTATTATTATTATTAAGGAATTTACCATACATTCAATACGGAAGATGTCCAAATACTAAACACGTGATTCAGTGTTCAAGGTATGGAAAACGTGAAGAGAATTAAGTTACTTTATGACGTCATAGTTATTAAATTTTGTACGTATAATACAAATCATTATTAGGAAGATTTACAAGAACGAATTAGAGGCAAAGAGTTATATGCAATGTGTATGCATAATCTAGGGACGAGGGTGAGATGCAAGACAATCACAATTAATTAATTAACTTCTATAACAAATAAAAATGGATACGACTAAACCATATGGTATGGTAGATCGTAGGGTTTTGACACGATCAAGAATAGGAAGCCACAAGTAAAATTACTATCCAAACTCGCGTTAAGCGATTTTGGTTCTTATGTAAAAATGAATATTGATCATTCATTTCATTTTTACATTGCTCTCCCCTTTTAAAAAAAAACGATATTTATACAATAATCTAATAGGGTACCATTAATACAATACAAATGAGAAAATAACATCCTAACTACTTCAAGTTAGATGACGAATTTTTTTCTTTACATTACAAATTTTTATACAGAGCAAGTGAGTTATTATATAATATAAAAAATTCAAAGATTAATACTTCAATTTTAGACAAACAATTACGCTAGACAAAGAATGATATTGTTAAAAAAAATTTTTTTTACAAAATTTTTATTTTTCTGTGGGAAAAAATTATGTACATAATGAATAGTAGGTAAAAGGAAAAAAATATAAATTATTTTCCAAAGTTACCCTGATCGTGCAGTCTATAACTAATTTTATTGACTATTGTAGGTAAAAAATCGAATTACGTAATGGATGATGTATAGACCTGTGGTCTAGTGTGTATTTGTGTGTATTAGATACAAAGTGTGTATCATAACTTTGAGGGACAGACTAGCGGAGAGGATTCTTACATTAACTGAATAAATGCCTGAGCAAAAATTTATATATAGTAAGCAAAAAGGCTTAGGACTATATAAATAGCAGAGTTAGCACCTACACGCTATGAAATAGTTTGTGATATCGAATGATTTTAGAATAAGGTTTGTATATATAGTATATATAGTGTGCATACATGCGTGTGTATGTGTAGAGATTTGGAAGGTTTTTGAATTAACAAAGTTTAAAAATAATGTATAATAATTTAAGATGGGTTTTAGGGTTATAAAATCTTTTGAGTCAATTATTGTTGTTATTATTATTATCATCATTATTATTATAAAATCCTTTAAGTTCAAGGTAGTATTTAAGTATTTAATTAAATCAGTTCCACGTATTAAGGTAATACAAAGAAATGTACTTAGAGGACTTACAATTGATGAAAGTAAATCTCACGGTTTAAAAATTGAATTTTTGAAGATGGAATTAAATTCGACTAGTAACATTCCTAGCTATATATGAACTATAAAACATTAACCAGAAGTATCGGTACGATAATTGAATTAAGAAAGTTAAGAATACAAATTAAAAATATAAATCAATTTATGCATTTTAATGAGCTAAACATAATTTTATAATATTCTTAAAAATAAAAGTAAATCGAACCTTAGATGAGTTTCGGCCAAGAATAAAAAGTGTTATTGAAATGGAAGGAAAGCATTTCGAACAATCTTTTCTTTTAATAATTTCAGGTAAATTTTACATAAAAAATTATTTTTTATATACTAAAAAAAAATATTAAAAAGGTTTAATAATTTTTGCAGGTTAAGTAGAAAAATCATACTCTTTCGTTGAATGTTGATAGAATTTTGAATTATTTGATATTTTTAGTCTGAAAACTTGTTTGCATATAGACAAATACATCTGTTTTATTGCGTAGAAGTTTTATTAAATATTAAATGACTGAAATTTCATACGGGTAAATTTCCCGATCGTACAGAGCAGGATAAATTAGGTACATGATCGATTAATTGTTACACAACTATTATTATCACATATACATTACAATGATTACCAAATCGTTACATACAATTGTAAAAACTGTTTTGGGTTACAAACAACCAAATGTCATTTCACCTATATATTTTTATACGCAACAATGGCATAAAAAAGAAAAGACAAATCGGTCCATTTCCCTCTTACAACAAAACAAAGAAAGGTTCTCTTTACAACACAAAAAAAGGTTGAATTAAATTCTTAAATTACATTTTCTTAAATTAAATTCTCTTAACTTACAAAGAAAAAGTTGAATTCAATTGACTGCATTGAAATGACTTGGGACTTAAAAACTGACTTCTTCAAAACTAACTCTTCAAAACTAACTTCTTCAAAACTAACTTCTTCAAAACTAACTTCTTCAAAACTAACTTCTTCAAAACTAACTTCTTCAAAACTACTCTTGGATGCAACCTAACTTGACCTCTTATCAAGTATTTCTATAAATCTCTGGGGCGGTTGTCCCTTTTGGCGCAACCTTCTGACTTGACCTCTTATCAAGTATTTCTATAAATCTCTGGGGCGGTTGTCCCTTTTGGCGCAACCTTCTGACTTGACCTCTTGTCAAGTATTTCTATAAATCTCTGGGGCGGTTGTCCATCTTGGCGCAACCTTCTGACTTGACCTCTTGTCAAGTATTTCTATAAATCTCTGGGCGGTTGTCCATCTTGGCGCAACCTTCTGACGACCTCTTGTCAAGTATTTCTATAAATCTCTGGGGCGGTTGTCCCTTTTGGCGCAACCTTCTGACTTGACCTCTTGTCAAGTATTTCTTGAAACTTAACTATCTAACTTGAACGCTTGTCAAGTATCTTTATAAATCTCTGGGGTTTGGTTATCCCTTTTGGATGCAACCAACTGGAAACTGATTTGCAACTTATTTGCAAATAAAACTGACTCGAAACTACTTCGAGTATCTTTATAAATCTCTGGGGTTTGGTTGTCCCTTTTGGATGCAACCAACTGAAAACTGATTTGCAACTTATTTGCAACGAAAACTGACTTCAAAACTGACTTGCAACTTATTTGCAACTTATTTGCAACGAAAACTGACTTCAAAACTGACTTGCAACTTATTTGCAACGAAAACTGACTTGCAACTTTTTTGCAACTAAAACTGACTTGCAACTTATTTGCAACTAAAACTGACTTGCAACTTCTTTGCAACTAAAACCGACTTCAAATATCTCTAAATCTATAACTCTGTAAACTCTCTCTCTCTTAATTTGCAAGTCAATTCAATTCAGTAATTGAAAAAAATTTGCAAACAAAAATATAAAATGTAAACAACATTTCACTCTGGTATTATTATGTTTGGTACATAAAATAAAATTATTCTATACTGAATATAACAGTGAAAATAACTGAAATTAACTCTCTTTTGAAATTAACTCTCTTTTGAAATTAACTCTCTTTTGAAATTAACTCTCTTTTGAAATTAACTCTCTTTTGAAATTAACTCTCTTTTGAAATTAACTCTCTTTTGAAATTAACTCTCTTTTGAAATTAACTCTCTTTTGAAATTAACTCTCTTTTGAAATTAACTCTCTGTTACACTAAGAAAAATGTATCACTAGTGTCTGAAGTGTTCACTGTGTTTCTTGTAAATTCTGACTTAATACTCATTATTAACTGTTAATAATACTGACTTTTCAAGTGTTTATATTACTTAAGAAAACAAAATGTACTTAACAAAATTTTCTATGGGGAAATCCTTAGAGACGTGTCCTGAAGACGTGTCTTGCTGGCCACTTGTTCTTGGATGAAAACTAGGCGTGAAGAACTTGGAGTCGTGACACACCGGTCAAGGGTGGATGTTACGAACTAGAAGTCGTGACACGCCGGTCAAATGGTTTTATCCTGATAAATCTTCTTTTATAAGTCTTCTTCTTTTATAAGTCTTCTTCTTTTATAAGTCTTCTTCTTTTATAAATCTTCTTCTTTTATAAATCTTCTTCTTTTTATAAATCTTCTTCTTTTATAAATCTTCTTCTTTTATAAATCTTCTTCTTATCCTGGTAAAGGGTCGCCAGCTCTGTTAGACCCTTCCTTCTTCTATGTGTTTATCCTGGCTATAGGGTCGCCAACTGTTAACCCCCCCTTTATGGCCCTTTGTCGGTTCGGATTCGAAGGGGGTTCTAGTTAGGGAGGCAAGCAACGGATATTTCTTCTGATACTTTTCTTCTATAATTTTCTAATTCTTTCTCTGATACTTTATAACTTTTCGACTTTACT
>JAJOZX010012889.1:0-40000 GCA_023014485.1 Bathynomus jamesi | reverse complement strand
TATCATGCCATGATTTGGGATATTTGCCGAATTAGTCGTTCTCTATAGTCTACAGTATATATTGAGACGGTATAATGTAATGCCCAGCTAATATTATGATGACTAGGATTGCTCCATAACCATCCCAACATCCCGAAACTTGCTCCATTCTGTTTCTTAATCATTTGTATTTTAAACACTAAAATGTAGCAGAAGCATGGCCGTAACTACCTATGAGGTCACCGAGGTCCGGACCTCGGTAATTATTTCCTAAAAAAAAAAAAGAGACTGAACCGTTCTCCGTGTATGAAACGCATATTACCGCTTTTCTTTTGAAAAGAGGGAGCGTCGAGCGTTTTGTGTTTTGTGTTTAGTGTATAGCTTGGGTTGTGTTTGTAGATGTCATTTTGGTCTGAATTTTGCTCGTCCCGCCGCGCTCGAAAAAAATCTGGACCTCACTAATTTCTAAACCCTAGTTACGGCCCATTTGCAGAAGTGACATAATAATGGACGTCATTGATTGTGTTAGAGCAGTTATGTGCACCAATCCGAACAAACCTCCGCTGCCATAAGGACCGCCCATTTTATACCTAACAGACTAGCTTGGGACGAGACAGAAGCGTGAGACTTCTTGTAAGCACTGTACATAATGAATAGTAGGTAAAGGAAAAAAATATAAATTATTTTCCAAAGTTACCCTGATCGTGCAGTCTATAACTAATTTTATTGACTATTGTAGGTAAAAATCGAATTACGTAATGGATGATGTATAGACCTGTGGTCTAGTGTGTATTTGTGTGTATTAGATACAAAGTGTGTATCATAACTTTGAGGGACAGACTAGCGGAGAGGATTCTTACATTAACTGAATAAATGCCTGAGCAAAAATTTATATATAGTAAGCAAAAAGGCTTAGGACTATATAAATAGCAGAGTTAGCACCTACACGCTATGAAATAGTTTGTGATATCGAATGATTTTAGAATAAGGTTTGTATATATAGTATATATAGTGTGCATACATGCGTGTGTATGTGTAGAGATTTGGAAGGTTTTTGAATTAACAAAGTTTAAAAATAATGTATAATAATTTAAGATGGGTTTTAGGGTTATAAAATCTTTTGAGTCAATTATTGTTGTTATTATTATTATCATCATTATTATTATAAAATCCTTTAAGTTCAAGGTAGTATTTAAGTATTTAATTAAATCAGTTCCACGTATTAAGGTAATACAAAGAAATGTACTTAGAGGACTTACAATTGATGAAAGTAAATCTCACGGTTTAAAAATTGAATTTTTGAAGATGGAATTAAATTCGACTAGTAACATTCCTAGCTATATATGAACTATAAAAACATTAACCAGAAGTATCGGTACGATAATTGAATTAAGAAAGTTAAGAATACAAATTAAAAATATAAATCAATTTATGCATTTTAATGAGCTAAACATAATTTTATAATATTCTTAAAAATAAAAGTAAATCGAACCTTAGATGAGTTTCGGCCAAGAATAAAAAGTGTTATTGAAATGGAAGGAAAGCATTTCGAACAATCTTTTCTTTTAATAATTTCAGGTAAATTTTACATAAAAAATTATTTTTTTATATACTAAAAAAAAATATTAAAAAGGTTTAATAATTTTTGCAGGTTAAGTAGAAAAATCACTCTTTCGTTGAATGTTGATAGAATTTTGAATTATTTGATATTTTTAGTCTGAAAACTTGTTTGCATATAGACAAATACATCTGTTTTATTGCGTAGAAGTTTTATTAAAAATTAAATGACTGAAATTTCATACGGGTAAATTTCCCGATCGTACAGAGCAGGATAAATTAGGTACATGATCGATTAATTGTTACACAACTATTATTATCACATATACATTACAATGATTACCAAATCGTTACATACAATTGTAAAAACTGTTTTGGGTTACAAACAACCAAATGTCATTTCACCTATATATTTTTATACGCAACAATGGCATAAAAAAGAAAAGACAAATCGGTCCATTTCCCTCTTACAACAAAACAAAGAAAGGTTCTCTTTACAACACAAAAAAAGGTTGAATTAAATTCTTAAATTACATTTTCTTAAATTAAATTCTCTTAACTTACAAAGAAAAAGTTGAATTCAATTGACTGCATTGAAATGACTTGGGACTTAAAAACTGACTTCTTCAAAACTAACTTCTTCAAAACTAACTTCTTCAAAACTAACTTCTTCAAAACTAACTTCTTCAAAACTAACTTCTTCAAAACTAACTTCTTCAAAACTAACTTCTTCAAAACTAGGGCGGTTGTCCCTCTTGGATGCAACCTATTGACTTGACCTCTTATCAAGTATTTCTATAAATCTCTGGGCGGTTGTCCCTTTTGGCGCAACCTTCTGACTTGACCTCTTATCAAGTATTTCTATAAATCTCTGGGGCGGTTGTCCCTTTTGGCGCAACCTTCTGACTTGACCTCTTGTCAAGTATTTCTATAAATCTCTGGGGCGGTTGTCCATCTTGGCGCAACCTTCTGACTTGACCTCTTGTCAAGTATTTCTATAAATCTCTGGGGCGGTTGTCCATCTTGGCGCAACCTTCTGACTTGACCTCTTGTCAAGTATTTCTATAAATCTCTGGGGCGGTTGTCCCTTTTGGCGCAACCTTCTGACTTGACCTCTTGTCAAGTATTTCTTGAAACTTAACTATCTAACTTGAACGCTTGTCAAGTATCTTTATAAATCTCTGGGGTTTGGTTATCCATTTTGGATGCAACCAACTGGAAACTGATTTGCAACTTATTTGCAAATAAAACTGACTCGAAACTACTTCGAGTATCTTTATAAATCTCTGGGGTTTGGTTGTCCCTTTTGGATGCAACCAACTGAAAACTGATTTGCAACTTATTTGCAACGAAAACTGACTTCAAAACTGACTTGCAACTTATTTGCAACTTATTTGCAACGAAAACTGACTTCAAAACTGACTTGCAACTTATTTGCAACGAAAACTGACTTGCAACTTTTTTGCAACTAAAACTGACTTGCAACTTATTTGCAACTAAAACTGACTTGCAACTTCTTTGCAACTAAAACCGACTTCAAATATCTCTAAATCTATAACTCTGTAAACTCTCTCTCTCTCTTAATTTGCAAGTCAATTCAATTCAGTAATTGAAAAAAATTTGCAAACAAAAATATAAAATGTAAACAACATTTCACTCTGGTATTATTATGTTTGGTACATAAAATAAAATTATTCTATACTGAATATAACAGTGAAAATAACTGAAATTAACTCTCTTTTGAAATTAACTCTCTTTTGAAATTAACTCTCTTTTGAAATTAACTCTCTTTTGAAATTAACTCTCTTTTGAAATTAACTCTCTTTTGAAATTAACTCTCTTTTGAAATTAACTCTCTTTTGAAATTAACTCTCTTTTGAAATTAACTCTCTTTTGAAATTAACTCTCTTTTGAAATTAACTCTCTTTTGAAATTAACTCTCTTTTGAAATTAACTCTCTTTTGAAATTAACTCTCTTTTGAAATTAACTCTCTGTTACACTAAGAAAAATGTATCACTAGTGTCTGAAGTGTTCACTGTGTTTCTTGTAAATTCTGACTTAATACTCATTATTAACTGTTAATAATACTGACTTTTCAAGTGTTTATATTACTTAAGAAAACAAAATGTACTTAACAAAATTTTCTATGGGGAAATCCTTAGAGACGTGTCCTGAAGACGTGTCTTGCTGGCAACTTGTTCTTGGATGAAAACTAGGCGTGAAGAACTTGGAGTCGTGACACACCGGTCAAGGGTGGATGTTACGAACTAGAAGTCGTGACACGCCGGTCAAATGGTTTTATCCTGATAAATCTTCTTTTATAAGTCTTCTTCTTTTATAAGTCTTCTTCTTTTATAAGTCTTCTTCTTTTATAATCTTCTTCTTTTATAAATCTTCTTCTTTTATAAATCTTCTTCTTTTATAAATCTTCTTCTTATCCTGGTAAAGGGTCGCCAGCTCTGTTAGACCCTTCCTTCTTCTATGTGTTTATCCTGGCTATAGGGTCGCCAACTGTTAACCCCCCCTTTATGGCCCTTTGTCGGTTCGGATTCGAAGGGGGTTCTAGTTAGGGAGGCAAGCAACGGATATTTCTTCTGATACTTTTCTTCTATAATTTTCTAATTCTTTCTCTGATACTTTATAACTTTTCGACTTTACTAAGTTCCTCTGACGATAGCCCAACTCGAGGGGGAAAATAAAAAGTTTCTCTTACTGTAAATTTACTTCTTAAAAATATACAGGTACTGCTCTGAATTTACAGGGGTAGAGGTTCGACCTCCCTCCCCGCAGCGAGGCTGCTAACCAGGGGAGTCTCTTCACAGTGACCAAGGCAGAGTCTCGTAATGAAGTGTCCTTCATTTTACAAATACATGTATAAAATATGCTTGAATGTTGGGGGATGGCAGTTGGAGGTTAAGTTTCCCCCCTTTTAAACACGATCAGGTGTTTGAAAGTTTCCAAATAAAAATAAAAAAAAAAAAATAAAAATAAAAACTAATCTTATTTTTTTTTGCCACGTCTTCATTTCTGAAGGCGATATCATTTTTGTTTGGGTTTATTACAATTATGATTGCGATTATGGATTACTTCCCATTCGCTTATGATTGTCCCTTACAGTTCGAGTAAAGTACATTCTTACATTATATATAAAGTCATTACATTCAATTACAGTTTCATTGAAGTACATTACGTCGTTACCATTCTTACAGTGTTTTTTTATATATATGGTTAGATTATATGGTTAGATTATATGGTTAGATTATATGGTCAGATTATATGGTCAGATTATATATGGTTATTATATATATGGTTATTAGTACAACACAAGTACATGAGACATGACAAGATAATTTATATACAACATAATATGTTATATTACATTATATGTTATAGATTTGGATCAGAGCGAAAGATGTTGTTTATCTTAGAAACGTTCGGTTCTGCTGTGATTCGCGAATTTGAGCATTTAATACTGTAAGCCTAATGAATGCCTTGAAGGTTGAACGCACTTAAAAAAAAATAATAATAAAAAATATATGTGGACGTATTTTACATGTACATAATCCAATGGGTTGTGTGCGTAATATAGAGACGCGTAAAATATGGACTGATAGGTTGATAGGTATCAGTAGACAATAGGTAGGAAACAACATAACTAATGATGTATAGAGAATGAAGTTTCTTTTCTTTTTATTATTATTATTATTATTATTATTATTATTATTATTAAGGAATTTACCATACATTCAATACGGAAGATGTCCAAATACTAAACACGTGATTCAGTGTTCAAGGTATGGAAAACGTGAAGAGAATTAAGTTACTTTATGACGTCATAGTTATTAAATTTTGTACGTATAATACAAATCATTATTAGGAAGATTTACAAGAACGAATTAGAGGCAAAGAGTTATATGCAATGTGTATGCATAATCTAGGGACGAGGGTGAGATGCAAGACAATCACAATTAATTAATTAACTTCTATAACAAATAAAAATGGATACGACTAAACATATGGTATGGTAGATCGTAGGGTTTTGACACGATCAAGAATAGGAAGCCACAAGTAAAATTACTATCCAAACTCGCGTTAAGCGATTTTGGTTCTTATGTAAAAATGAATATTGATCATTCATTTCATTTTTACATTGCTCTCCCCTTTTAAAAAAAACGATATTTATACAATAATCTAATAGGGTACCATTAATACAATACAAATGAGAAAATAACATCCTAACTACTTCAAGTTAGATGACGAATTTTTTTCTTTACATTACAAATTTTTATACAGAGCAAGTGAGTTATTATATAATAAAAAAAATTCAAAGATTAATACTTCAATTTTAGACAAACAATTACGCTAGACAAAGAAAGATATTGTTAAAAAAATTTTTTACAAAATTTTTATTTTTCTGTGGGAAAAAATTATGTACATAATGAATAGTAGGTAAAAGGAAAAAAATATAAATTATTTTCCAAAGTTACCCTGATCGTGCAGTCTATAACTAATTTTATTGACTATTGTAGGTAAAAAATCGAATTACGTAATGGATGATGTATAGACCTGTGGTCTAGTGTGTATTTGTGTGTATTAGATACAAAGTGTGTATCATAACTTTGAGGGACAGACTAGCGGAGAGGATTCTTACATTAACTGAATAAATGCCTGAGCAAAAATTTATATATAGTAAGCAAAAAGGCTTAGGACTATATAAATAGCAGAGTTAGCACCTACACGCTATGAAATAGTTTGTGATATCGAATGATTTTAGAATAAGGTTTGTATATATAGTATATATAGTGTGCATACATGCGTGTGTATGTGTAGAGATTTGGAAGGTTTTTGAATTAACAAAGTTTAAAAAAATGTATAATAATTTAAGATGGGTTTTAGGGTTATAAAATCTTTTGAGTCAATTATTGTTGTTATTATTATTATCATCATTATTATTATAAAATCCTTTAAGTTCAAGGTAGTATTTAAGTATTTAATTAAATCAGTTCCACGTATTAAGGTAATACAAAGAAATGTACTTAGAGGACTTACAATTGATGAAAGTAAATCTCACGGTTTAAAAATTGAATTTTTGAAGATGGAATTAAATTCGACTAGTAACATTCCTAGCTATATATGAACTATAAAAACATTAACCAGAAGTATCGGTACGATAATTGAATTAAGAAAGTTAAGAATACAAATTAAAAATATAAATCAATTTATGCATTTTAATGAGCTAAACATAATTTTATAATATTCTTAAAAATAAAAGTAAATCGAACCTTAGATGAGTTTCGGCCAAGAATAAAAAGTGTTATTGAAATGGAAGGAAAGCATTTCGAACAATCTTTTCTTTTAATAATTTCAGGTAAATTTTACATAAAAAATTATTTTTTTATATACTAAAAAAAAATATTAAAAAGGTTTAATAATTTTTGCAGGTTAAGTAGAAAAATCATACTCTTTCGTTGAATGTTGATAGAATTTTGAATTATTTGATATTTTTAGTCTGAAAACTTGTTTGCATATAGACAAATACATCTGTTTTATTGCGTAGAAGTTTTATTAAAATTAAATGACTGAAATTTCATACGGGTAAATTTCCCGATCGTACAGAGCAGGATAAATTAGGTACATGATCGATTAATTGTTACACAACTATTATTATCACATATACATTACAATGATTACCAAATCGTTACATACAATTGTAAAAACTGTTTTGGGTTACAAACAACCAAATGTCATTTCACCTATATATTTTTATACGCAACAATGGCATAAAAAAGAAAAGACAAATCGGTCCATTTCCCTCTTACAACAAAACAAAGAAAGGTTCTCTTTACAACACAAAAAAAGGTTGAATTAAATTCTTAAATTACATTTTCTTAAATTAAATTCTCTTAACTTACAAAGAAAAAGTTGAATTCAATTGACTGCATTGAAATGACTTGGGACTTAAAAACTGACTTCTTCAAAACTAACTTCTTCAAAACTAACTTCTTCAAAACTAACTTCTTCAAAACTAACTTCTTCAAAACTAACTTCTTCAAAACTAACTTCTTCAAAACTAACTTCTTCAAAACTAGGGCGGTTGTCCCTCTTGGATGCAACCTATTGACTTGACCTCTTATCAAGTATTTCTATAAATCTCTGGGGCGGTTGTCCCTTTTGGCGCAACCTTCTGACTTGACCTCTTATCAAGTATTTCTATAAATCTCTGGGGCGGTTGTCCCTTTTGGCGCAACCTTCTGACTTGACCTCTTGTCAAGTATTTCTATAAATCTCTGGGGCGGTTGTCCATCTTGGCGCAACCTTCTGACTTGACCTCTTGTCAAGTATTTCTATAAATCTCTGGGGCGGTTGTCCATCTTGGCGCAACCTTCTGACTTGACCTCTTGTCAAGTATTTCTATAAATCTCTGGGGCGGTTGTCCCTTTTGGCGCAACCTTCTGACTTGACCTCTTGTCAAGTATTTCTTGAAACTTAACTATCTAACTTGAACGCTTGTCAAGTATCTTTATAAATCTCTGGGGTTTGGTTATCCCTTTTGGATGCAACCAACTGGAAACTGATTTGCAACTTATTTGCAAATAAAACTGACTCGAAACTACTTCGAGTATCTTTATAAATCTCTGGGGTTTGGTTGTCCCTTTTGGATGCAACCAACTGAAAACTGATTTGCAACTTATTTGCAACGAAAACTGACTTCAAAACTGACTTGCAACTTATTTGCAACTTATTTGCAACGAAAACTGACTTCAAAACTGACTTGCAACTTATTTGCAACGAAAACTGACTTGCAACTTTTTTGCAACTAAAACTGACTTGCAACTTATTTGCAACTAAAACTGACTTGCAACTTCTTTGCAACTAAAACCGACTTCAAATATCTCTAAATCTATAACTCTGTAAACTCTCTCTCTCTTAATTTGCAAGTCAATTCAATTCAGTAATTGAAAAAAATTTGCAAACAAAAATATAAAATGTAAACAACATTTCACTCTGGTATTATTATGTTTGGTACATAAAATAAAATTATTCTATACTGAATATAACAGTGAAAATAACTGAAATTAACTCTCTTTTGAAATTAACTCTCTTTTGAAATTAACTCTCTTTTGAAATTAACTCTCTTTTGAAATTAACTCTCTTTTGAAATTAACTCTCTTTTGAAATTAACTCTCTTTTGAAATTAACTCTCTTTTGAAATTAACTCTCTTTTGAAATTAACTCTCTTTTGAAATTAACTCTCTTTTGAAATTAACTCTCTTTTGAAATTAACTCTCTTTTGAAATTAACTCTCTTTTGAAATTAACTCTCTTTTGAAATTAACTCTCTGTTACACTAAGAAAATGTATCACTAGTGTCTGAAGTGTTCACTGTGTTTCTTGTAAATTCTGACTTAATACTCATTATTAACTGTTAATAATACTGACTTTTCAAGTGTTTATATTACTTAAGAAAACAAAATGTACTTAACAAAATTTTCTATGGGGAAATCCTTAGAGACGTGTCCTGAAGACGTGTCTTGCTGGCACTTGTTCTTGGATGAAAACTAGGCGTGAAGAACTTGGAGTCGTGACACACCGGTCAAGGGTGGATGTTACGAACTAGAAGTCGTGACACGCCGGTCAAATGGTTTTATCCTGATAAATCTTCTTTTATAAGTCTTCTTCTTTTATAAGTCTTCTTCTTTTATAAATCTTCTTCTTTTATAAATCTTCTTCTTTTATAAATCTTCTTCTTTTATAAATCTTCTTCTTTTATAAATCTTCTTCTTATCCTGGTAAAGGGTCGCCAGCTCTGTTAGACCCTTCCTTCTTCTATGTGTTTATCCTGGCTATAGGGTCGCCAACTGTTAACCCCCCCTTTATGGCCCTTTGTCGGTTCGGATTCGAAGGGGGTTCTAGTTAGGGAGGCAAGCAACGGATATTTCTTCTGATACTTTTCTTCTATAATTTTCTAATTCTTTCTCTGATACTTTATAACTTTTCGACTTTACTAAGTTCCTCTGACGATAGCCCAACTCGAGGGGGAAAATAAAAAGTTTCTCTTACTGTAAATTTACTTCTTAAAAATATACAGGTACTGCTCTGAATTTACAGGGTAGAGGTTCGACCTCCCTCCCCGCAGCGAGGCTGCTAACCAGGGGAGTCTCTTCACAGTGACCAAGGCAGAGTCTCGTAATGAGTGTCCTTCATTTTACAAATACATGTATAAAATATGCTTGAATGTTGGGGGATGGCAGTTGGAGGTTAAGTTTCCCCCCTTTTAAACACGATCAGGTGTTTGAAAGTTTCCAAATAAAAATAAAAAAAAAAAAATAAAAATAAAAACTAATCTTATTTTTTTTGCCACGTCTTCATTTCTGAAGGCGATATCATTTTTGTTTGGGTTTATTACAATTATGATTGCGATTATGGATTACTTCCCATTCGCTTATGATTGTCCCTTACAGTTCGAGTAAAGTACATTCTTACATTATATATAAAGTCATTACATTCAATTACAGTTTCATTGAAGTACATTACGTCGTTACCATTCTTACAGTGTTTTTTTATATATATGGTTAGATTATATGGTTAGATTATATGGTTAGATTATATGGTCAGATTATATGGTCAGATTATATATGGTTATTATATATATGGTTATTAGTACAACACAAGTACATGAGACATGACAAGATAATTTATATACAACATAATATGTTATATTACATTATATGTTATAGATTTGGATCAGAGCGAAAGATGTTGTTTATCTTAGAAACGTTCGGTTCTGCTGTGATTCGCGAATTTGAGCATTTAATACTGTAAGCCTAATGAATGCCTTGAAGGTTGAACGCACTTAAAAAAAAATAATAATAAAAAATATATGTGGACGTATTTTACATGTACATAATCCAATGGGTTGTGTGCGTAATATAGAGACGCGTAAAATATGGACTGATAGGTTGATAGGTATCAGTAGACAATAGGTAGGAAACAACATAACTAATGATGTATAGAGAATGAAGTTTCTTTTTCTTTTTATTATTATTATTATTATTATATATTATTATATTAAGGAATTTACCATACATTCAATACGGAAGATGTCCAAATACTAAACACGTGATTCAGTGTTCAAGGTATGGAAAACGTGAAGAGAATTAAGTTACTTTATGACGTCATAGTTATTAAATTTTGTACGTATAATACAAATCATTATTAGGAAGATTACAAGAACGAATTAGAGGCAAAGAGTTATATGCAATGTGTATGCATAATCTAGGGACGAGGGTGAGATGCAAGACAATCACAATTAATTAATTAACTTCTATAACAAATAAAAATGGATACGACTAAACCATATGGTATGGTAGATCGTAGGGTTTTGACACGATCAAGAATAGGAAGCCACAAGTAAAATTACTATCCAAACTCGCGTTAAGCGATTTTGGTTCTTATGTAAAAATGAATATTGATCATTCATTTCATTTTTACATTGCTCTCCCCTTTTAAAAAAAACGATATTTATACAATAATCTAATAGGGTACCATTAATACAATACAAATGAGAAAATAACATCCTAACTACTTCAAGTTAGATGACGAATTTTTTTCTTTACATTACAAATTTTTATACAGAGCAAGTGAGTTATTATATAATATAAAAAATTCAAAGATTAATACTTCAATTTTAGACAAACAATTACGCTAGACAAAGAATGATATTGTTAAAAAAAAAATTTTTTTACAAAATTTTTATTTTTTATGGGAAAAAATTATGTACATAATGAATAGTAGGTAAAAGGAAAAAAATATAAATTTTTTCCAAAGTTACCCTGATCGTGCAGTCTATAACTAATTTTATTGACTATTGTAGGTAAAAAATCGAATTACGTAATGGATGATGTATAGACCTGTGGTCTAGTGTGTATTTGTGTGTATTAGATACAAAGTGTGTATCATAACTTTGAGGGACAGACTAGCGGAGAGGATTCTTACATTAACTGAATAAATGCCTGAGCAAAAATTTATATATAGTAAGCAAAAAGGCTTAGGACTATATAAATAGCAGAGTTAGCACCTACACGCTATGAAATAGTTTGTGATATCGAATGATTTTAGAATAAGGTTTGTATATATAGTATATATAGTGTGCATACATGCGTGTGTATGTGTAGAGATTTGGAAGGTTTTTGAATTAACAAAGTTTAAAAATAATGTATAATAATTTAAGATGGGTTTTAGGGTTATAAAATCTTTTGAGTCAATTATTGTTGTTATTATTATTATCATCATTATTATTATAAAATCCTTTAAGTTCAAGGTAGTATTTAAGTATTTAATTAAATCAGTTCCACGTATTAAGGTAATACAAAGAAATGTACTTAGAGGACTTACAATTGATGAAAGTAAATCTCACGGTTTAAAAATTGAATTTTTGAAGATGGAATTAAATTCGACTAGTAACATTCCTAGCTATATATGAACTATAAAACATTAACCAGAAGTATCGGTACGATAATTGAATTAAGAAAGTTAAGAATACAAATTAAAAATATAAATCAATTTATGCATTTTAATGAGCTAAACATAATTTTATAATATTCTTAAAAATAAAAGTAAATCGAACCTTAGATGAGTTTCGGCCAAGAATAAAAAGTGTTATTGAAATGGAAGGAAAGCATTTCGAACAATCTTTTCTTTTAATAATTTCAGGTAAATTTTACATAAAAAATTATTTTTTTATATACTAAAAAAAAATATTAAAAAGGTTTAATAATTTTTGCAGGTTAAGTAGAAAAATCATACTCTTTCGTTGAATGTTGATAGAATTTTGAATTATTTGATATTTTTAGTCTGAAAACTTGTTTGCATATAGACAAATACATCTGTTTTATTGCGTAGAAGTTTTATTAAATATTAAATGACTGAAATTTCATACGGGTAAATTTCCCGATCGTACAGAGCAGGATAAATTAGGTACATGATCGATTAATTGTTACACAACTATTATTATCACATATACATTACAATGATTACCAAATCGTTACATACAATTGTAAAAACTGTTTTGGGTTACAAACAACCAAATGTCATTTCACCTATATATTTTTATACGCAACAATGGCATAAAAAAGAAAAGACAAATCGGTCCATTTCCCTCTTACAACAAAACAAAGAAAGGTTCTCTTTACAACACAAAAAAAGGTTGAATTAAATTCTTAAATTACATTTTCTTAAATTAAATTCTCTTAACTTACAAAGAAAAAGTTGAATTCAATTGACTGCATTGAAATGACTTGGGACTTAAAAACTGACTTCTTCAAAACTAACTTCTTCAAAACTAACTTCTTCAAAACTACTTCTTCAAAACTAACTTCTTCAAAACTAACTTCTTCAAAACTAACTTCTTCAAAACTAACTTCTTCAAAACTAACTTCTTCAAAACTAACTTCTTCAAAACTAGGGCGGTTGTCCCTCTTGGATGCAACCTATTGACTTGACCTCTTATCAAGTATTTCTATAAATCTCTGGGGCGGTTGTCCCTTTTGGCGCAACCTTCTGACTTGACCTCTTATCAAGTATTTCTATAAATCTCTGGGGCGGTTGTCCCTTTTGGCGCAACCTTCTGACTTGACCTCTTGTCAAGTATTTCTATAAATCTCTGGGGCGGTTGTCCATCTTGGCGCAACCTTCTGACTTGACCTCTTGTCAAGTATTTCTATAAATCTCTGGGGCGGTTGTCCATCTTGGCGCAACCTTCTGACGACCTCTTGTCAAGTATTTCTATAAATCTCTGGGGCGGTTGTCCCTTTTGGCGCAACCTTCTGACTTGACCTCTTGTCAAGTATTTCTTGAAACTTAACTCTCTAACTTGAACGCTTGTCAAGTATCTTTATAAATCTCTGGGGTTTGGTTATCCCTTTTGGATGCAACCAACTGGAAACTGATTTGCAACTTATTTGCAAATAAAACTGACTCGAAACTACTTCGAGTATCTTTATAAATCTCTGGGGTTTGGTTGTCCCTTTTGGATGCAACCAACTGAAAACTGATTTGCAACTTATTTGCAACGAAAACTGACTTCAAAACTGACTTGCAACTTATTTGCAACTTATTTGCAACGAAAACTGACTTCAAAACTGACTTGCAACTTATTTGCAACGAAAACTGACTTGCAACTTTTTTGCAACTAAAACTGACTTGCAACTTATTTGCAACTAAAACTGACTTGCAACTTCTTTGCAACTAAAACCGACTTCAAATATCTCTAAATCTATAACTCTGTAAACTCTCTCTCTCTCTTAATTTGCAAGTCAATTCAATTCAGTAATTGAAAAAAATTTGCAAACAAAAATATAAAATGTAAACAACATTTCACTCTGGTATTATTATGTTTGGTACATAAAATAAATTATTCTATACTGAATATAACAGTGAAAATAACTGAAATTAACTGAAATTAACTCTCTTTTGAAATTAACTTCTTTGAAATTAACTCTCTTTTGAAATTAACTCTCTTTTGAAATTAACTCTTTTGAAATTAACTCTCTTTTGAAATTAACTCTCTTTTGAAATTAACTCTCTTTTGAAATTAACTCTTTTGAAATTAACTCTCTTTTGAAATTAACTCTCTTTTGAAATTAACTCTCTTTTGAAATTAACTCTCTTTTGAAATTAACTCTCTTTTGAAATTAACTCTCTTTTGAAATTAACTCTCTTTTGAAATTAACTCTCTGTTACACTAAGAAAAATGTATCACTAGTGTCTGAAGTGTTCACTGTGTTTCTTGTAAATTCTGACTTAATACTCATTATTAACTGTTAATAATACTGACTTTTCAAGTGTTTATATTACTTAAGAAAACAAAATGTACTTAACAAAATTTTCTATGGGGAAATCCTTAGAGACGTGTCCTGAAGACGTGTCTTGCTGGCCACTTGTTCTTGGATGAAAACTAGGCGTGAAGAACTTGGAGTCGTGACACACCGGTCAAGGGTGGATGTTACGAACTAGAAGTCGTGACACGCCGGTCAAATGGTTTTATCCTGATAAATCTTCTTTTATAAGTCTTCTTCTTTTATAAGTCTTCTTCTTTTATAAGTCTTCTTCTTTTATAAATCTTCTTCTTTTATAAATCTTCTTCTTTTATAAATCTTCTTCTTTTATAAATCTTCTTCTTATCCTGGTAAAGGGTCGCCAGCTCTGTTAGACCCTTCCTTCTTCTATGTGTTTATCCTGGCTATAGGGTCGCCAACTGTTAACCCCCCCCTTTATGGCCCTTTGTCGGTTCGGATTCGAAGGGGGTTCTAGTTAGGGAGGCAAGCAACGGATATTTCTTCTGATACTTTTCTTCTATAATTTTCTAATTCTTTCTCTGATACTTTATAACTTTTCGACTTTACTAAGTTCCTCTGACGATAGCCCAACTCGAGGGGGAAAATAAAAAGTTTCTCTTACTGTAAATTTACTTCTTAAAAATATACAGGTACTGCTCTGAATTTACAGGGGTAGAGGTTCGACCTCCCTCCCCGCAGCGAGGCTGCTAACCAGGGGAGTCTCTTCACAGTGACCAAGGCAGAGTCTCGTAATGAAGTGTCCTTCATTTTACAAATACATGTATAAAATATGCTTGAATGTTGGGGGATGGCAGTTGGAGGTTAAGTTTCCCCCCTTTTAAACACGATCAGGTGTTTGAAAGTTTCCAAATAAAAAAAAAAAAAAATAAATAAAAATAAAAACTAATCTTTTTTTGTTTGCCACGTCTCATTTCTGAAGGCTATCATTTTTGTTTGGGTTTATTACAATTATGATTGCGATTATGGATTACTTCCCATTCGCTTATGATTGTCCCTTACAGTTCGAGTAAAGTACATTCTTACATTATATAAAGTCATTACATTCAATTACAGTTTCATTGAAGTACATTACGTCGTTACCATTCTTACAGTGTTTTTTTATATATATGGTTAGATTATATGGTTAGATTATATGGTTAGATTATATGGTCAGATTATATGGTCAGATTATATATGGTTATTATATATATGGTTATTAGTACAACACAAGTACATGAGACATGACAAGATAATTTATATACAACATAATATGTTATATTACATTATATGTTATAGATTTGGATCAGAGCGAAAGATGTTGTTTATCTTAGAAACGTTCGGTTCTGCTGTGATTCGCGAATTTGAGCATTTAATTACTGTAAGCCTAATGAATGCCTTGAAGGTTGAACGCACTTAAAAAAAAATAATAATAAAAAATATATGTGGACGTATTTTACATGTACATAATCCAATGGGTTGTGTGCGTAATATAGAGACGCGTAAAATATGGACTGATAGGTTGATAGGTATCAGTAGACAATAGGTAGGAAACAACATAACTAATGATGTATAGAGAATGAAGTTTCTTTTTCTTTTTATTATTATTATTATTATTATTATTATTATTATTAAGGAATTTACCATACATTCAATACGGAAGATGTCCAAATACTAAACACGTGATTCAGTGTTCAAGGTATGGAAAACGTGAAGAGAATTAAGTTACTTTATGACGTCATAGTTATTAAATTTTGTACGTATAATACAAATCATTATTAGGAAGATTTACAAGAACGAATTAGAGGCAAAGAGTTATATGCAATGTGTATGCATAATCTAGGGACGAGGGTGAGATGCAAGACAATCACAATTAATTAATTAACTTCTATAACAAATAAAAATGGATACGACTAAACCATATGGTATGGTAGATCGTAGGGTTTTGACACGATCAAGAATAGGAAGCCACAAGTAAAATTACTATCCAAACTCGCGTTAAGCGATTTTGGTTCTTATGTAAAAATGAATATTGATCATTCATTTCATTTTTACATTGCTCTCCCCTTTTAAAAAAAAACGATATTTATACAATAATCTAATAGGGTACCATTAATACAATACAAATGAGAAAATAACATCCTAACTACTTCAAGTTAGATGACGAATTTTTTTCTTTACATTACAAATTTTTATACAGAGCAAGTGAGTTATTATATATATAAAAAATTCAAAGATTAATACTTCAATTTTAGACAAACAATTACGCTAGACAAAGAATGATATTGTTAAAAAAAATTTTTTTTACAAAATTTTTATTTTTCTGTGGGAAAAAATTATGTACATAATGAATAGTAGGTAAAAGGAAAAAAATATAAATTATTTTCCAAAGTTACCCTGATCGTGCAGTCTATAACTAATTTTATTGACTATTGTAGGTAAAAAATCGAATTACGTAATGGATGATGTATAGACCTGTGGTCTAGTGTGTATTTGTGTGTATTAGATACAAAGTGTGTATCATAACTTTGAGGGACAGACTAGCGGAGAGGATTCTTACATTAACTGAATAAATGCCTGAGCAAAAATTTATATATAGTAAGCAAAAAGGCTTAGGACTATATAAATAGCAGAGTTAGCACCTACACGCTATGAAATAGTTTGTGATATCGAATGATTTTAGAATAAGGTTTGTATATATAGTATATATAGTGTGCATACATGCGTGTGTATGTGTAGAGATTTGGAAGGTTTTTGAATTAACAAAGTTTAAAATAATGTATAATAATTTAAGATGGGTTTTAGGGTTATAAAATCTTTTGAGTCAATTATTGTTGTTATTATTATTATCATCATTATTATTATAAAATCCTTTAAGTTCAAGGTAGTATTTAAGTATTTAATTAAATCAGTTCCACGTATTAAGGTAATACAAAGAAATGTACTTAGAGGACTTACAATTGATGAAAGTAAATCTCACGGTTTAAAAATTGAATTTTTGAAGATGGAATTAAATTCGACTAGTAACATTCCTAGCTATATATGAACTATATAAACATTAACCAGAAGTATCGGTACGATAATTGAATTAAGAAAGTTAAGAATACAAATTAAAAATATAAATCAATTTATGCATTTTAATGAGCTAAACATAATTTTATAATATTCTTAAAAATAAAAGTAAATCGAACCTTAGATGAGTTTCGGCCAAGAATAAAAAGTGTTATTGAAATGGAAGGAAAGCATTTCGAACAATCTTTTCTTTTAATAATTTCAGGTAAATTTTACATAAAAAATTATTTTTTTATATACTAAAAAAAAATATTAAAAAGGTTTAATAATTTTTGCAGGTTAAGTAGAAAAATCATACTCTTTCGTTGAATGTTGATAGAATTTTGAATTATTTGATATTTTTAGTCTGAAAACTTGTTTGCATATAGACAAATACATCTGTTTTATTGCGTAGAAGTTTTATTAAATATTAAATGACTGAAATTTCATACGGGTAAATTTCCCGATCGTACAGAGCAGGATAAATTAGGTACATGATCGATTAATTGTTACACAACTATTATTATCACATATACATTACAATGATTACCAAATCGTTACATACAATTGTAAAAACTGTTTTGGGTTACAAACAACCAAATGTCATTTCACCTATATATTTTTATACGCAACAATGGCATAAAAAAGAAAAGACAAATCGGTCCATTTCCCTCTTACAACAAAACAAAGAAAGGTTCTCTTTACAACACAAAAAAAGGTTGAATTAAATTCTTAAATTACATTTTCTTAAATTAAATTCTCTTAACTTACAAAGAAAAAGTTGAATTCAATTGACTGCATTGAAATGACTTGGGACTTAAAAACTGACTTCTTCAAAACTAACTTCTTCAAAACTAACTTCTTCAAAACTAACTTCTTCAAAACTAACTTCTTCAAAACTAACTTCTTCAAAACTAACTTCTTCAAAACTAGGGCGGTTGTCCCTCTTGGATGCAACCTATTGACTTGACCTCTTATCAAGTATTTCTATAAATCTCTGGGGCGGTTGTCCCTTTTGGCGCAACCTTCTGACTTGACCTCTTATCAAGTATTTCTATAAATCTCTGGGGCGGTTGTCCCTTTTGGCGCAACCTTCTGACTTGACCTCTTGTCAAGTATTTCTATAAATCTCTGGGGCGGTTGTCCATCTTGGCGCAACCTTCTGACTTGACCTCTTGTCAAGTATTTCTATAAATATCTGGGGCGGTTGTCCATCTTGGCGCAACCTTCTGACGACCTCTTGTCAAGTATTTCTATAAATCTCTGGGGCGGTTGTCCCTTTTGGCGCAACCTTCTGACTTGACCTCTTGTCAAGTATTTCTTGAAACTTAACTATCTAACTTGAACGCTTGTCAAGTATCTTTATAAATCTCTGGGGTTTGGTTATCCCTTTTGGATGCAACCAACTGGAAACTGATTTGCAACTTATTTGCAAATAAAACTGACTCGAAACTACTTCGAGTATCTTTATAAATCTCTGGGGTTTGGTTGTCCCTTTTGGATGCAACCAACTGAAAACTGATTTGCAACTTATTTGCAACGAAAACTGACTTCAAAACTGACTTGCAACTTATTTGCAACTTATTTGCAACGAAAACTGACTTCAAAACTGACTTGCAACTTATTTGCAACGAAAACTGACTTGCAACTTTTTTGCAACTAAAACTGACTTGCAACTTATTTGCAACTAAAACTGACTTGCAACTTCTTTGCAACTAAAACCGACTTCAAATATCTCTAAATCTATAACTCTGTAAACTCTCTCTCTCTTAATTTGCAAGTCAATTCAATTCAGTAATTGAAAAAAATTTGTAAACAAAAATATAAAATGTAAACAACATTTCACTCTGGTATTATTATGTTTGGTACATAAAATAAAATTATTCTATACTGAATATAACAGTGAAAATAACTGAAATTAACTCTCTTTTGAAATTAACTCTCTTTTGAAATTAACTCTCTTTTGAAATTAACTCTCTTTTGAAATTAACTCTCTTTTGAAATTAACTCTCTTTTGAAATTAACTCTCTTTTGAAATTAACTCTCTTTTGAAATTAACTCTCTTTTGAAATTAACTCTCTTTTGAAATTAACTCTCTTTTGAAATTAACTCTCTGTTACACTAAGAAAAATGTATCACTAGTGTCTGAAGTGTTCACTGTGTTTCTTGTAAATTCTGACTTAATACTCATTATTAACTGTTAATAATACTGACTTTTCAAGTGTTTATATTACTTAAGAAAACAAAATGTACTTAACAAAATTTTCTATGGGGAAATCCTTAGAGACGTGTCCTGAAGACGTGTCTTGCTGGCCACTTGTTCTTGGATGAAAACTAGGCGTGAAGAACTTGGAGTCGTGACACACCGGTCAAGGGTGGATGTTACGAACTAGAAGTCGTGACACGCCGGTCAAATGGTTTTATCCTGATAAATCTTCTTTTATAAGTCTTCTTCTTTTATAAGTCTTCTTCTTTTATAAGTCTTCTTCTTTTATAAGTCTTCTTCTTTTATAAATCTTCTTCTTTATAAATCTTCTTCTTTTATAAATCTTCTTCTTTTATAAATCTTCTTCTTTTATAAATCTTCTTCTTATCCTGGTAAAGGGTCGCCAGCTCTGTTAGACCCTTCCTTCTTCTATGTGTTTATCCTGGCTATAGGGTCGCCAACTGTTAACCCCCCCCTTTATGGCCCTTTGTCGGTTCGGATTCGAAGGGGGTTCTAGTTAGGGAGGCAAGCAACGGATATTTCTTCTGATACTTTTCTTCTATAATTTTCTAATTCTTTCTCTGATACTTTATAACTTTTCGACTTTACTAAGTTCCTCTGACGATAGCCCAACTCGAGGGGGAAAATAAAAAGTTTCTCTTACTGTAAATTTACTTCTTAAAAATATACAGGTACTGCTCTGAATTTACAGGGGTAGAGGTTCGACCTCCCTCCCCGCAGCGAGGCTGCTAACCAGGGGAGTCTCTTCACAGTGACCAAGGCAGAGTCTCGTAATGAAGTGTCCTTCATTTTACAAATACATGTATAAAATATGCTTGAATGTTGGGGGATGGCAGTTGGAGGTTAAGTTTCCCCCCTTTTAAACACGATCAGGTGTTTGAAAGTTTCCAAATAAAAAATAAAAAATAAATAAAAATAAAAACTAATCTTTTTTTTTTGCCACGTCTTCATTTCTGAAGGCGATATCATTTTTGTTTGGGTTTATTACAATTATGATTGCGATTATGGATTACTTCCCATTCGCTTATGATTGTCCCTTACAGTTCGAGTAAAGTACATTCTTACATTATATATAAAGTCATTACATTCAATTACAGTTTCATTGAAGTACATTACGTCGTTACCATTCTTACAGTGTTTTTTTATATATGGTTAGATTATATGGTTAGATTATATGGTTAGATTATATGGTCAGATTATATGGTCAGATTATATATGGTTATTATATATATGGTTATTAGTACAACACAAGTACATGAGACATGACAAGATAATTTATATACAACATAATATGTTATATTACATTATATGTTATAGATTTGGATCAGAGCGAAAGATGTTGTTTATCTTAGAAACGTTCGGTTCTGCTGTGATTCGCGAATTTGAGCATTTAATTACTGTAAGCCTAATGAATGCCTTGAAGGTTGAACGCACTTAAAAAAAAATAATAATAAAAAATATATGTGGACGTATTTTACATGTACATAATCCAATGGGTTGTGTGCGTAATATAGAGACGCGTAAAATATGGACTGATAGGTTGATAGGTATCAGTAGACAATAGGTAGGAAACAACATAACTAATGATGTATAGAGAATGAAGTTTCTTTTTCTTTTTATTATTATTATTATTATTATTATTATTATTATTATTAAGGAATTTACCATACATTCAATACGGAAGATGTCCAAATACTAAACACGTGATTCAGTGTTCAAGGTATGGAAAACGTGAAGAGAATTAAGTTACTTTATGACGTCATAGTTATTAAATTTTGTACGTATAATACAAATCATTATTAGGAAGATTTACAAGAACGAATTAGAGGCAAAGAGTTATATGCAATGTGTATGCATAATCTAGGGACGAGGGTGAGATGCAAGACAATCACAATTAATTAATTAACTTCTATAACAAATAAAAATGGATACGACTAAACCATATGGTATGGTAGATCGTAGGGTTTTGACACGATCAAGAATAGGAAGCCACAAGTAAAATTACTATCCAAACTCGCGTTAAGCGATTTTGGTTCTTATGTAAAAATGAATATTGATCATTCATTTCATTTTTACATTGCTCTCCCCTTTTAAAAAAAAACGATATTTATACAATAATCTAATAGGGTACCATTAATACAATACAAATGAGAAAATAACATCCTAACTACTTCAAGTTAGATGACGAATTTTTTTCTTTACATTACAAATTTTTATACAGAGCAAGTGAGTTATTATATAATATAAAAAATTCAAAGATTAATACTTCAATTTTAGACAAACAATTACGCTAGACAAAGAATGATATTGTTAAAAAAAATTTTTTTTACAAAATTTTTATTTTTCTGTGGGAAAAAATTATGTACATAATGAATAGTAGGTAAAAGGAAAAAAATATAAATTATTTTCCAAAGTTACCCTGATCGTGCAGTCTATAACTAATTTTATTGACTATTGTAGGTAAAAAATCGAATTACGTAATGGATGATGTATAGACCTGTGGTCTAGTGTGTATTTGTGTGTATTAGATACAAAGTGTGTATCATAACTTTGAGGGACAGACTAGCGGAGAGGATTCTTACATTAACTGAATAAATGCCTGAGCAAAAATTTATATATAGTAAGCAAAAAGGCTTAGGACTATATAAATAGCAGAGTTAGCACCTACACGCTATGAAATAGTTTGTGATATCGAATGATTTTAGAATAAGGTTTGTATATAGTATATATAGTGTGCATACATGCGTGTGTATGTGTAGAGATTTGGAAGGTTTTTGAATTAACAAAGTTTAAATAATGTATAATAATTTAAGATGGGTTTTAGGGTTATAAAATCTTTTGAGTCAATTATTGTTGTTATTATTATTATCATCATTATTATTATAAAATCCTTTAAGTTCAAGGTAGTATTTAAGTATTTAATTAAATCAGTTCCACGTATTAAGGTAATACAAAGAAATGTACTTAGAGGACTTACAATTGATGAAAGTAAATCTCACGGTTTAAAAATTGAATTTTTGAAGATGGAATTAAATTCGACTAGTAACATTCCTAGCTATATATGAACTATATAAACATTAACCAGAAGTATCGGTACGATAATTGAATTAAGAAAGTTAAGAATACAAATTAAAAATATAAATCAATTTATGCATTTTAATGAGCTAAACATAATTTTATAATATTCTTAAAAATAAAAGTAAATCGAACCTTAGATGAGTTTCGGCCAAGAATAAAAAGTGTTATTGAAATGGAAGGAAAGCATTTCGAACAATCTTTTCTTTTAATAATTTCAGGTAAATTTTACATAAAAAATTATTTTTTTTATACTAAAAAAAAATATTAAAAAGGTTTAATAATTTTTGCAGGTTAAGTAGAAAAATCATACTCTTTCGTTGAATGTTGATAGAATTTTGAATTATTTGATATTTTTAGTCTGAAAACTTGTTTGCATATAGACAAATACATCTGTTTTATTGCGTAGAAGTTTTATTAAATATTAAATGACTGAAATTTCATACGGGTAAATTTCCCGATCGTACAGAGCAGGATAAATTAGGTACATGATCGATTAATTGTTACACAACTATTATTATCACATATACATTACAATGATTACCAAATCGTTACATACAATTGTAAAAACTGTTTTGGGTTACAAACAACCAAATGTCATTTCACCTATATATTTTTATACGCAACAATGGCATAAAAAAGAAAAGACAAATCGGTCCATTTCCCTCTTACAACAAAACAAAGAAAGGTTCTCTTTACAACACAAAAAAAGGTTGAATTAAATTCTTAAATTACATTTTCTTAAATTAAATTCTCTTAACTTACAAAGAAAAAGTTGAATTCAATTGACTGCATTGAAATGACTTGGGACTTAAAAACTGACTTCTTCAAAACTAACTTCTTCAAAACTAACTTCTTCAAAACTAACTTCTTCAAAACTAACTTCTTCAAAACTAACTTCTTCAAAACTAACTTCTTCAAAACTAGGGCGGTTGTCCCTCTTGGATGCAACCTATTGACTTGACCTCTTATCAAGTATTTCTATAAATCTCTGGGGCGGTTGTCCCTTTTGGCGCAACCTTCTGACTTGACCTCTTATCAAGTATTTCTATAAATCTCTGGGGCGGTTGTCCCTTTTGGCGCAACCTTCTGACTTGACCTCTTGTCAAGTATTTCTATAAATCTCTGGGGCGGTTGTCCATCTTGGCGCAACCTTCTGACTTGACCTCTTGTCAAGTATTTCTATAAATCTCTGGGGCGGTTGTCCATCTTGGCGCAACCTTCTGACGACCTCTTGTCAAGTATTTCTATAAATCTCTGGGGCGGTTGTCCCTTTTGGCGCAACCTTCTGACTTGACCTCTTGTCAAGTATTTCTTGAAACTTAACTATCTAACTTGAACGCTTGTCAAGTATCTTTATAAATCTCTGGGGTTTGGTTATCCCTTTTGGATGCAACCAACTGGAAACTGATTTGCAACTTATTTGCAAATAAAACTGACTCGAAACTACTTCGAGTATCTTTATAAATCTCTGGGGTTTGGTTGTCCCTTTTGGATGCAACCAACTGAAAACTGATTTGCAACTTATTTGCAACGAAAACTGACTTCAAAACTGACTTGCAACTTATTTGCAACTTATTTGCAACGAAAACTGACTTCAAAACTGACTTGCAACTTATTTGCAACGAAAACTGACTTGCAACTTTTTTGCAACTAAAACTGACTTGCAACTTATTTGCAACTAAAACTGACTTGCAACTTCTTTGCAACTAAAACCGACTTCAAATATCTCTAAATCTATAACTCTGTAAACTCTCTCTCTCTTAATTTGCAAGTCAATTCAATTCAGTAATTGAAAAAAATTTGCAAACAAAATATAAAATGTAAACAACATTTCACTCTGGTATTATTATGTTTGGTACATAAAATAAAATTATTCTATACTGAATATAACAGTGAAAATAACTGAAATTAACTCTCTTTTGAAATTAACTCTCTTTTGAAATTAACTCTCTTTTGAAATTAACTCTCTTTTGAAATTAACTCTCTTTTGAAATTAACTCTCTTTTGAAATTAACTCTCTTTTGAAATTAACTCTCTTTTGAAATTAACTCTCTTTTGAAATTAACTCTCTTTTGAAATTAACTCTCTTTTGAAATTAACTCTCTTTTGAAATTAACTCTCTTTTGAAATTAACTCTCTTTGAAATTAACTCTCTGTTACACTAAGAAAAATGTATCACTAGTGTCTGAAGTGTTCACTGTGTTTCTTGTAAATTCTGACTTAATACTCATTATTAACTGTTAATAATACTGACTTTTCAAGTGTTTATATTACTTAAGAAAACAAAATGTACTTAACAAAATTTTCTATGGGGAAATCCTTAGAGACGTGTCCTGAAGACGTGTCTTGCTGGCCACTTGTTCTTGGATGAAAACTAGGCGTGAAGAACTTGGAGTCGTGACACACCGGTCAAGGGTGGATGTTACGAACTAGAAGTCGTGACACGCCGGTCAAATGGTTTTATCCTGATAAATCTTCTTTTATAAGTCTTCTTCTTTTATAAGTCTTCTTCTTTTATAAGTCTTCTTCTTTTATAAGTCTTCTTCTTTTATAAATCTTCTTCTTTTATAAATCTTCTTCTTTTAAAATCTTCTTCTTTTATAAATCTTCTTCTTTTATAAATCTTCTTCTTTTATAAATCTTCTTCTATCCTGGTAAAGGGTCGCCAGCTCTGTTAGACCCTTCCTTCTTCTATGTGTTTATCCTGGCTATAGGGTCGCCAACTGTTAACCCCCCCTTTATGGCCCTTTGTCGGTTCGGATTCGAAGGGGGTTCTAGTTAGGGAGGCAAGCAACGGATATTTCTTCTGATACTTTTCTTCTATAATTTTCTAATTCTTTCTCTGATACTTTATAACTTTTCGACTTTACTAAGTTCCTCTGACGATAGCCCAACTCGAGGGGGAAAATAAAAAGTTTCTCTTACTGTAAATTTACTTCTTAAAAATATACAGGTACTGCTCTGAATTTACAGGGTAGAGGTTCGACCTCCCTCCCCGCAGCGAGGCTGCTAACCAGGGGAGTCTCTTCACAGTGACCAAGGCAGAGTCTCGTAATGAAGTGTCCTTCATTTTACAAATACATGTATAAAATATGCTTGAATGTTGGGGGATGGCAGTTGGAGGTTAAGTTTCCCCCCTTTTAAACACGATCAGGTGTTTGAAAGTTTCCAAATAAAAAATAAAAAATAACTAATCTTTTTTTTTTGCCACGTCTTCATTTCTGAAGGCGATATCATTTTTGTTTGGGTTTATTACAATTATGATTGCGATTATGGATTACTTCCCATTCGCTTATGATTGTCCCTTACAGTTCGAGTAAAGTACATTCTTACATTATATATAAAGTCATTACATTCAATTACAGTTTCATTGAAGTACATTACGTCGTTACCATTCTTACAGTGTTTTTTTTATATATGGTTAGATTATATGGTTAGATTATATGGTTAGATTATATGGTCAGATTATATGGTCAGATTATATATGGTTATTATATATATGGTTATTAGTACAACACAAGTACATGAGACATGACAAGATAATTTATATACAACATAATATGTTATATTACATTATATGTTATAGATTTGGATCAGAGCGAAAGATGTTGTTTATCTTAGAAACGTTCGGTTCTGCTGTGATTCGCGAATTTGAGCATTTAATTACTGTAAGCCTAATGAATGCCTTGAAGGTTGAACGCACTTAAAAAAAAAATAATAATAAAAAATATATGTGGACGTATTTTACATGTACATAATCCAATGGGTTGTGTGCGTAATATAGAGACGCGTAAAATATGGACTGATAGGTTGATAGGTATCAGTAGACAATAGGTAGGAAACAACATAACTAATGATGTATAGAGAATGAAGTTTCTTTTTCTTTTTATTATTATTATTATTATTATTATTATTATTATTATTAAGGAATTTACCATACATTCAATACGGAAGATGTCCAAATACTAAACACGTGATTCAGTGTTCAAGGTATGGAAAACGTGAAGAGAATTAAGTTACTTTATGACGTCATAGTTATTAAATTTTGTACGTATAATACAAATCATTATTAGGAAGATTTACAAGAACGAATTAGAGGCAAAGAGTTATATGCAATGTGTATGCATAATCTAGGGACGAGGGTGAGATGCAAGACAATCACAATTAATTAATTAACTTCTATAACAAATAAAAATGGATACGACTAAACCATATGGTATGGTAGATCGTAGGGTTTTGACACGATCAAGAATAGGAAGCCACAAGTAAAATTACTATCCAAACTCGCGTTAAGCGATTTTGGTTCTTATGTAAAAATGAATATTGATCATTCATTTCATTTTTACATTGCTCTCCCCTTTTAAAAAAAAACGATATTTATACAATAATCTAATAGGGTACCATTAATACAATACAAATGAGAAAATAACATCCTAACTACTTCAAGTTAGATGACGAATTTTTTTCTTTACATTACAAATTTTTATACAGAGCAAGTGAGTTATTATATAATATAAAAAATTCAAAGATTAATACTTCAATTTTAGACAAACAATTACGCTAGACAAAGAATGATATTGTTAAAAAAAATTTTTTTTACAAAATTTTTATTTTTCTGTGGGAAAAAATTATGTACATAATGAATAGTAGGTAAAAGGAAAAAAATATAAATTATTTTCCAAAGTTACCCTGATCGTGCAGTCTATAACTAATTTTATTGACTATTGTAGGTAAAAAATCGAATTACGTAATGGATGATGTATAGACCTGTGGTCTAGTGTGTATTTGTGTGTATTAGATACAAAGTGTGTATCATAACTTTGAGGGACAGACTAGCGGAGAGGATTCTTACATTAACTGAATAAATGCCTGAGCAAAAATTTATATATAGTAAGCAAAAAGGCTTAGGACTATATAAATAGCAGAGTTAGCACCTACACGCTATGAAATAGTTTGTGATATCGAATGATTTTAGAATAAGGTTTGTATATATAGTATATATAGTGTGCATACATGCGTGTGTATGTGTAGAGATTTGGAAGGTTTTTGAATTAACAAAGTTTAAAAATAATGTATAATAATTTAAGATGGGTTTTAGGGTTATAAAATCTTTTGAGTCAATTATTGTTGTTATTATTATTATCATCATTATTATTATAAAATCCTTTAAGTTCAAGGTAGTATTTAAGTATTTAATTAAATCAGTTCCACGTATTAAGGTAATACAAAGAAATGTACTTAGAGGACTTACAATTGATGAAAGTAAATCTCACGGTTTAAAAATTGAATTTTTGAAGATGGAATTAAATTCGACTAGTAACATTCCTAGCTATATATGAACTATATAAACATTAACCAGAAGTATCGGTACGATAATTGAATTAAGAAAGTTAAGAATACAAATTAAAAATATAAATCAATTTATGCATTTTAATGAGCTAAACATAATTTTATAATATTCTTAAAAATAAAAGTAAATCGAACCTTAGATGAGTTTCGGCCAAGAATAAAAAGTGTTATTGAAATGGAAGGAAAGCATTTCGAACAATCTTTTCTTTTAATAATTTCAGGTAAATTTTACATAAAAAATTATTTTTTTATATACTAAAAAAAAATATTAAAAAGGTTTAATAATTTTTGCAGGTTAAGTAGAAAAATCATACTCTTTCGTTGAATGTTGATAGAATTTTGAATTATTTGATATTTTTAGTCTGAAAACTTGTTTGCATATAGACAAATACATCTGTTTTATTGCGTAGAAGTTTTATTAAATATTAAATGACTGAAATTTCATACGGGTAAATTTCCCGATCGTACAGAGCAGGATAAATTAGGTACATGATCGATTAATTGTTACACAACTATTATTATCACATATACATTACAATGATTACCAAATCGTTACATACAATTGTAAAAACTGTTTTGGGTTACAAACAACCAAATGTCATTTCACCTATATATTTTTATACGCAACAATGGCATAAAAAAGAAAAGACAAATCGGTCCATTTCCCTCTTACAACAAAACAAAGAAAGGTTCTCTTTACAACACAAAAAAAGGTTGAATTAAATTCTTAAATTACATTTTCTTAAATTAAATTCTCTTAACTTACAAAGAAAAAGTTGAATTCAATTGACTGCATTGAAATGACTTGGGACTTAAAAACTGACTTCTTCAAAACTAACTTCTTCAAAACTAACTTCTTCAAAACTAACTTCTTCAAAACTAACTTCTTCAAAACTAACTTCTTCAAAACTAACTTCTTCAAAACTAGGGCGGTTGTCCCTCTTGGATGCAACCTATTGACTTGACCTCTTATCAAGTATTTCTATAAATCTCTGGGGCGGTTGTCCCTTTTGGCGCAACCTTCTGACTTGACCTCTTATCAAGTATTTCTATAAATCTCTGGGGCGGTTGTCCCTTTTGGCGCAACCTTCTGACTTGACCTCTTGTCAAGTATTTCTATAAATCTCTGGGGCGGTTGTCCATCTTGGCGCAACCTTCTGACTTGACCTCTTGTCAAGTATTTCTATAAATATCTGGGGCGGTTGTCCATCTTGGCGCAACCTTCTGACTTGACCTCTTGTCAAGTATTTCTATAAATCTCTGGGGCGGTTGTCCCTTTTGGCGCAACCTTCTGACTTGACCTCTTGTCAAGTATTTCTTGAAACTTAACTATCTAACTTGAACGCTTGTCAAGTATCTTTATAAATCTCTGGGGTTTGGTTATCCCTTTTGGATGCAACCAACTGGAAACTGATTTGCAACTTATTTGCAAATAAAACTGACTCGAAACTACTTCGAGTATCTTTATAAATCTCTGGGGTTTGGTTGTCCCTTTTGGATGCAACCAACTGAAAACTGATTTGCAACTTATTTGCAACGAAAACTGACTTCAAAACTGACTTGCAACTTATTTGCAACTTATTTGCAACGAAAACTGACTTCAAAACTGACTTGCAACTTATTTGCAACGAAAACTGACTTGCAACTTTTTTGCAACTAAAACTGACTTGCAACTTATTTGCAACTAAAACTGACTTGCAACTTCTTTGCAACTAAAACCGACTTCAAATATCTCTAAATCTATAACTCTGTAAACTCTCTCTCTCTTAATTTGCAAGTCAATTCAATTCAGTAATTGAAAAAAATTTGCAAACAAAAATATAAAATGTAAACAACATTTCACTCTGGTATTATTATGTTTGGTACATAAAATAAAATTATTCTATACTGAATATAACAGTGAAAATAACTGAAATTAACTCTCTTTTGAAATTAACTCTCTTTTGAAATTAACTCTCTTTTGAAATTAACTCTCTTTTGAAATTAACTCTCTTTTGAAATTAACTCTCTTTTGAAATTAACTCTCTTTTGAAATTAACTCTCTTTTGAAATTAACTCTCTTTTGAAATTAACTCTCTTTTGAAATTAACTCTCTTTTGAAATTAACTCTCTTTTGAAATTAACTCTCTTTTGAAATTAACTCTCTGTTACACTAAGAAAAATGTATCACTAGTGTCTGAAGTGTTCACTGTGTTTCTTGTAAATTCTGACTTAATACTCATTATTAACTGTTAATAATACTGACTTTTCAAGTGTTTATATTACTTAAGAAAACAAAATGTACTTAACAAAATTTTCTATGGGGAAATCCTTAGAGACGTGTCCTGAAGACGTGTCTTGCTGGCCACTTGTTCTTGGATGAAAACTAGGCGTGAAGAACTTGGAGTCGTGACACACCGGTCAAGGGTGGATGTTACGAACTAGAAGTCGTGACACGCCGGTCAAATGGTTTTATCCTGATAAATCTTCTTTTATAAGTCTTCTTCTTTTATAAGTCTTCTTCTTTTATAAGTCTTCTTCTTTTATAAGTCTTCTTCTTTTATAAATCTTCTTCTTAAAATCTTCTTCTTTTATAAATCTTCTTCTTTTATAAATCTTCTTCTTTTATAAATCTTCTTCTTTTATAAATCTTCTTCTTATCCTGGTAAAGGGTCGCCAGCTCTGTTAGACCCTTCCTTCTTCTATGTGTTTATCCTGGCTATAGGGTCGCCAACTGTTAACCCCCCCCTTTATGGCCCTTTGTCGGTTCGGATTCGAAGGGGGTTCTAGTTAGGGAGGCAAGCAACGGATATTTCTTCTGATACTTTTCTTCTATAATTTTCTAATTCTTTCTCTGATACTTTATAACTTTTCGACTTTACTAAGTTCCTCTGACGATAGCCCAACTCGAGGGGGAAAATAAAAAGTTTCTCTTACTGTAAATTTACTTCTTAAAAATATACAGGTACTGCTCTGAATTTACAGGGGTAGAGGTTCGACCTCCCTCCCCGCAGCGAGGCTGCTAACCAGGGGAGTCTCTTCACAGTGACCAAGGCAGAGTCTCGTAATGAAGTGTCCTTCATTTTACAAATACATGTATAAAATATGCTTGAATGTTGGGGGATGGCAGTTGGAGGTTAAGTTTCCCCCCTTTTAAACACGATCAGGTGTTTGAAAGTTTCCAAATAAAAAAAATAAATAAATAAATAAAAATAAAAACTAATCTTTTTTTTTTTGCCACGTCTTCATTTCTGAAGGCGATATCATTTTTGTTTGGGTTTATTACAATTATGATTGCGATTATGGATTACTTCCCATTCGCTTATGATTGTCCCTTACAGTTCGAGTAAAGTACATTCTTACATTATATATAAAGTCATTACATTCAATTACAGTTTCATTGAAGTACATTACGTCGTTACCATTCTTACAGTGTTTTTTTATATATATGGTTAGATTATATGGTTAGATTATATGGTTAGATTATATGGTCAGATTATATGGTCAGATTATATATGGTTATTATATATATGGTTATTAGTACAACACAAGTACATGAGACATGACAAGATAATTTATATACAACATAATATGTTATATTACATTATATGTTATAGATTTGGATCAGAGCGAAAGATGTTGTTTATCTTAGAAACGTTCGGTTCTGCTGTGATTCGCGAATTTGAGCATTTAATTACTGTAAGCCTAATGAATGCCTTGAAGGTTGAACGCACTTAAAAAAAAATAATAATAAAAAATATATGTGGACGTATTTTACATGTACATAATCCAATGGGTTGTGTGCGTAATATAGAGACGCGTAAAATATGGACTGATAGGTTGATAGGTATCAGTAGACAATAGGTAGGAAACAACATAACTAATGATGTATAGAGAATGAAGTTTCTTTTTCTTTTTATTATTATTATTATTATTATTATTATTATTATTAAGGAATTTACCATACATTCAATACGGAAGATGTCCAAATACTAAACACGTGATTCAGTGTTCAAGGTATGGAAAACGTGAAGAGAATTAAGTTACTTTATGACGTCATAGTTATTAAATTTTGTACGTATAATACAAATCATTATTAGGAAGATTTACAAGAACGAATTAGAGGCAAAGAGTTATATGCAATGTGTATGCATAATCTAGGGACGAGGGTGAGATGCAAGACAATCACAATTAATTAATTAACTTCTATAACAAATAAAAATGGATACGACTAAACCATATGGTATGGTAGATCGTAGGGTTTTGACACGATCAAGAATAGGAAGCCACAAGTAAAATTACTATCCAAACTCGCGTTAAGCGATTTTGGTTCTTATGTAAAAATGAATATTGATCATTCATTTCATTTTTACATTGCTCTCCCCTTTTAAAAAAAAACGATATTTATACAATAATCTAATAGGGTACCATTAATACAATACAAATGAGAAAATAACATCCTAACTACTTCAAGTTAGATGACGAATTTTTTTCTTTACATTACAAATTTTTATACAGAGCAAGTGAGTTATTATATAATATAAAAAATTCAAAGATTAATACTTCAATTTTAGACAAACAATTACGCTAGACAAAGAATGATATTGTTAAAAAAAAATTTTTTACAAAATTTTTATTTTTCTGTGGGAAAAAATTATGTACATAATGAATAGTAGGTAAAAGGAAAAAAATATAAATTATTTTCCAAAGTTACCCTGATCGTGCAGTCTATAACTAATTTTATTGACTATTGTAGGTAAAAAATCGAATTACGTAATGGATGATGTATAGACCTGTGGTCTAGTGTGTATTTGTGTGTATTAGATACAAAGTGTGTATCATAACTTTGAGGGACAGACTAGCGGAGAGGATTCTTACATTAACTGAATAAATGCCTGAGCAAAAATTTATATATAGTAAGCAAAAAGGCTTAGGACTATATAAATAGCAGAGTTAGCACCTACACGCTATGAAATAGTTTGTGATATCGAATGATTTTAGAATAAGGTTTGTATATATAGTATATATAGTGTGCATACATGCGTGTGTATGTGTAGAGATTTGGAAGGTTTTTGAATTAACAAAGTTTAAAATAATGTATAATAATTTAAGATGGGTTTTAGGGTTATAAAATCTTTTGAGTCAATTATTGTTGTTATTATTATTATCATCATTATTATTATAAAATCCTTTAAGTTCAAGGTAGTATTTAAGTATTTAATTAAATCAGTTCCACGTATTAAGGTAATACAAAGAAATGTACTTAGAGGACTTACAATTGATGAAAGTAAATCTCACGGTTTAAAAATTGAATTTTTGAAGATGGAATTAAATTCGACTAGTAACATTCCTAGCTATATATGAACTATATAAACATTAACCAGAAGTATCGGTACGATAATTGAATTAAGAAAGTTAAGAATACAAATTAAAAATATAAATCAATTTATGCATTTTAATGAGCTAAACATAATTTTATAATATTCTTAAAAATAAAAGTAAATCGAACCTTAGATGAGTTTCGGCCAAGAATAAAAAGTGTTATTGAAATGGAAGGAAAGCATTTCGAACAATCTTTTCTTTTAATAATTTCAGGTAAATTTTACATAAAAAATTATTTTTTTATATACTAAAAAAAAATATTAAAAAGGTTTAATAATTTTTGCAGGTTAAGTAGAAAAATCATACTCTTTCGTTGAATGTTGATAGAATTTTGAATTATTTGATATTTTTAGTCTGAAAACTTGTTTGCATATAGACAAATACATCTGTTTTATTGCGTAGAAGTTTTATTAAATATTAAATGACTGAAATTTCATACGGGTAAATTTCCCGATCGTACAGAGCAGGATAAATTAGGTACATGATCGATTAATTGTTACACAACTATTATTATCACATATACATTACAATGATTACCAAATCGTTACATACAATTGTAAAAACTGTTTTGGGTTACAAACAACCAAATGTCATTTCACCTATATATTTTTATACGCAACAATGGCATAAAAAAGAAAAGACAAATCGGTCCATTTCCCTCTTACAACAAAACAAAGAAAGGTTCTCTTTACAACACAAAAAAAGGTTGAATTAAATTCTTAAATTACATTTTCTTAAATTAAATTCTCTTAACTTACAAAGAAAAAGTTGAATTCAATTGACTGCATTGAAATGACTTGGGACTTAAAAACTGACTTCTTCAAAACTAACTTCTTCAAAACTAACTTCTTCAAAACTAACTTCTTCAAAACTAACTTCTTCAAAACTAACTTCTTCAAAACTAACTTCTTCAAAACTAACTTCTTCAAAACTAGGGCGGTTGTCCCTCTTGGATGCAACCTATTGACTTGACCTCTTATCAAGTATTTCTATAAATCTCTGGGGCGGTTGTCCCTTTTGGCGCAACCTTCTGACTTGACCTCTTATCAAGTATTTCTATAAATCTCTGGGGCGGTTGTCCCTTTTGGCGCAACCTTCTGACTTGACCTCTTGTCAAGTATTTCTATAAATCTCTGGGGCGGTTGTCCATCTTGGCGCAACCTTCTGACTTGACCTCTTGTCAAGTATTTCTATAAATCTGGGGCGGTTGTCCATCTTGGCGCAACCTTCTGACGACCTCTTGTCAAGTATTTCTATAAATCTCTGGGGCGGTTGTCCCTTTTGGCGCAACCTTCTGACTTGACCTCTTGTCAAGTATTTCTTGAAACTTAACTCTCTAACTTGAACGCTTGTCAAGTATCTTTATAAATCTCTGGGGTTTGGTTATCCCTTTTGGATGCAACCAACTGGAAACTGATTTGCAACTTATTTGCAAATAAAACTGACTCGAAACTACTTCGAGTATCTTTATAAATCTCTGGGGTTTGGTTGTCCCTTTTGGATGCAACCAACTGAAAACTGATTTGCAACTTATTTGCAACGAAAACTGACTTCAAAACTGACTTGCAACTTATTTGCAACTTATTTGCAACGAAAACTGACTTCAAAACTGACTTGCAACTTATTTGCAACGAAAACTGACTTGCAACTTTTTTGCAACTAAAACTGACTTGCAACTTATTTGCAACTAAAACTGACTTGCAACTTCTTTGCAACTAAAACCGACTTCAAATATCTCTAAATCTATAACTCTGTAAACTCTCTCTCTCTTAATTTGCAAGTCAATTCAATTCAGTAATTGAAAAAAATTTGCAAACAAAAATATAAAATGTAAACAACATTTCACTCTGGTATTATTATGTTTGGTACATAAAATAAAATTATTCTATACTGAATATAACAGTGAAAATAACTGAAATTAACTCTCTTTTGAAATTAACTCTCTTTTGAAATTAACTCTCTTTTGAAATTAACTCTCTTTTGAAATTAACTCTCTTTTGAAATTAACTCTCTTTTGAAATTAACTCTCTTTTGAAATTAACTCTCTTTTGAAATTAACTCTCTTTTGAAATTAACTCTCTTTTGAAATTAACTCTCTTTTGAAATTAACTCTCTTTTGAAATTAACTCTCTGTTACACTAAGAAAAATGTATCACTAGTGTCTGAAGTGTTCACTGTGTTTCTTGTAAATTCTGACTTAATACTCATTATTAACTGTTAATAATACTGACTTTTCAAGTGTTTATATTACTTAAGAAAACAAAATGTACTTAACAAAATTTTCTATGGGGAAATCCTTAGAGACGTGTCCTGAAGACGTGTCTTGCTGGCCACTTGTTCTTGGATGAAAACTAGGCGTGAAGAACTTGGAGTCGTGACACACCGGTCAAGGGTGGATGTTACGAACTAGAAGTCGTGACACGCCGGTCAAATGGTTTTATCCTGATAAATCTTCTTTTATAAGTCTTCTTCTTTTATAAGTCTTCTTCTTTTATAAGTCTTCTTCTTTTATAAGTCTTCTTCTTTTATAAATCTTCTTCTTTTATAAATCTTCTTCTTTTATAAATCTTCTTCTTTTATAAATCTTCTTCTTTTATAAATCTTCTTCTTATCCTGGTAAAGGGTCGCCAGCTCTGTTAGACCCTTCCTTCTTCTATGTGTTTATCCTGGCTATAGGGTCGCCAACTGTTAACCCCCCCCTTTATGGCCCTTTGTCGGTTCGGATTCGAAGGGGGTTCTAGTTAGGGAGGCAAGCAACGGATATTTCTTCTGATACTTTTCTTCTATAATTTTCTAATTCTTTCTCTGATACTTTATAACTTTTCGACTTTACTAAGTTCCTCTGACGATAGCCCAACTCGAGGGGAAAATAAAAAGTTTCTCTTACTGTAAATTTACTTCTTAAAAATATACAGGTACTGCTCTGAATTTACAGGGGTAGAGGTTCGACCTCCCTCCCCGCAGCGAGGCTGCTAACCAGGGGAGTCTCTTCACAGTGACCAAGGCAGAGTCTCGTAATGAAGTGTCCTTCATTTTACAAATACATGTATAAAATATGCTTGAATGTTGGGGGATGGCAGTTGGAGGTTAAGTTTCCCCCCTTTTAAACACGATCAGGTGTTTGAAAGTTTCCAAATAAAAAAAAAAAATAATAAATAAAAATAAAAACTAATCTTTTTTTTTTTGCCACGTCTTCATTTCTGAAGGCGATATCATTTTTGTTTGGGTTTATTACAATTATGATTGCGATTATGGATTACTTCCCATTCGCTTATGATTGTCCCTTACAGTTCGAGTAAAGTACATTCTTACATTATATATAAAGTCATTACATTCAATTACAGTTTCATTGAAGTACATTACGTCGTTACCATTCTTACAGTGTTTTTTTATATATATGGTTAGATTATATGGTTAGATTATATGGTTAGATTATATGGTCAGATTATATGGTCAGATTATATATGGTTATTATATATATGGTTATTAGTACAACACAAGTACATGAGACATGACAAGATAATTTATATACAACATAATATGTTATATTACATTATATGTTATAGATTTGGATCAGAGCGAAAGATGTTGTTTATCTTAGAAACGTTCGGTTCTGCTGTGATTCGCGAATTTGAGCATTTAATTACTGTAAGCCTAATGAATGCCTTGAAGGTTGAACGCACTTAAAAAAAAAATAATAATAAAAAATATATGTGGACGTATTTTACATGTACATAATCCAATGGGTTGTGTGCGTAATATAGAGACGCGTAAAATATGGACTGATAGGTTGATAGGTATCAGTAGACAATAGGTAGGAAACAACATAACTAATGATGTATAGAGAATGAAGTTTCTTTTTCTTTTTATTATTATTATTATTATTATTATTATTATTATTATTAAGGAATTTACCATACATTCAATACGGAAGATGTCCAAATACTAAACACGTGATTCAGTGTTCAAGGTATGGAAAACGTGAAGAGAATTAAGTTACTTTATGACGTCATAGTTATTAAATTTTGTACGTATAATACAAATCATTATTAGGAAGATTTACAAGAACGAATTAGAGGCAAAGAGTTATATGCAATGTGTATGCATAATCTAGGGACGAGGGTGAGATGCAAGACAATCACAATTAATTAATTAACTTCTATAACAAATAAAAATGGATACGACTAAACCATATGGTATGGTAGATCGTAGGGTTTTGACACGATCAAGAATAGGAAGCCACAAGTAAAATTACTATCCAAACTCGCGTTAAGCGATTTTGGTTCTTATGTAAAAATGAATATTGATCATTCATTTCATTTTTACATTGCTCTCCCCTTTTAAAAAAAACGATATTTATACAATAATCTAATAGGGTACCATTAATACAATACAAATGAGAAAATAACATCCTAACTACTTCAAGTTAGATGACGAATTTTTTTCTTTACATTACAAATTTTTATACAGAGCAAGTGAGTTATTATATAATATAAAAAATTCAAAGATTAATACTTCAATTTTAGACAAACAATTACGCTAGACAAAGAATGATATTGTTAAAAAAAATTTTTTTACAAAATTTTTATTTTTCTGTGGGAAAAAATTATGTACATAATGAATAGTAGGTAAAAGGAAAAAAATAAATTATTTTCCAAAGTTACCCTGATCGTGCAGTCTATAACTAATTTTATTGACTATTGTAGGTAAAAAATCGAATTACGTAATGGATGATGTATAGACCTGTGGTCTAGTGTGTATTTGTGTGTATTAGATACAAAGTGTGTATCATAACTTTGAGGGACAGACTAGCGGAGAGGATTCTTACATTAACTGAATAAATGCCTGAGCAAAAATTTATTATAGTAAGCAAAAAGGCTTAGGACTATATAAATAGCAGAGTTAGCACCTACACGCTATGAAATAGTTTGTGATATCGAATGATTTTAGAATAAGGTTTGTATATATAGTATATATAGTGTGCATACATGCGTGTGTATGTGTAGAGATTTGGAAGGTTTTTGAATTAACAAAGTTTAAAATAATGTATAATAATTTAAGATGGGTTTTAGGGTTATAAAATCTTTTGAGTCAATTATTGTTGTTATTATTATTATCATCATTATTATTATAAAATCCTTTAAGTTCAAGGTAGTATTTAAGTATTTAATTAAATCAGTTCCACGTATTAAGGTAATACAAAGAAATGTACTTAGAGGACTTACAATTGATGAAAGTAAATCTCACGGTTTAAAAATTGAATTTTTGAAGATGGAATTAAATTCGACTAGTAACATTCCTAGCTATATATGAACTATATAACATTAACCAGAAGTATCGGTACGATAATTGAATTAAGAAAGTTAAGAATACAAATTAAAAATATAAATCAATTTATGCATTTTAATGAGCTAAACATAATTTTATAATATTCTTAAAAATAAAAGTAAATCGAACCTTAGATGAGTTTCGGCCAAGAATAAAAAGTGTTATTGAAATGGAAGGAAAGCATTTCGAACAATCTTTTCTTTTAATAATTTCAGGTAAATTTTACATAAAAAATTATTTTTTTATATACTAAAAAAAAATATTAAAAAGGTTTAATAATTTTTGCAGGTTAAGTAGAAAAATCATACTCTTTCGTTGAATGTTGATAGAATTTTGAATTATTTGATATTTTTAGTCTGAAAACTTGTTTGCATATAGACAAATACATCTGTTTTATTGCGTAGAAGTTTTATTAAATATTAAATGACTGAAATTTCATACGGGTAAATTTCCCGATCGTACAGAGCAGGATAAATTAGGTACATGATCGATTAATTGTTACACAACTATTATTATCACATATACATTACAATGATTACCAAATCGTTACATACAATTGTAAAAACTGTTTTGGGTTACAAACAACCAAATGTCATTTCACCTATATATTTTTATACGCAACAATGGCATAAAAAAGAAAAAAGACAAATCGGTCCATTTCCCTCTTACAACAAAACAAAGAAAGGTTCTCTTTACAACACAAAAAAAGGTTGAATTAAATTCTTAAATTACATTTTCTTAAATTAAATTCTCTTAACTTACAAAGAAAAAGTTGAATTCAATTGACTGCATTGAAATGACTTGGGACTTAAAAACTGACTTCTTCAAAACTAACTTCTTCAAAACTAACTTCTTCAAAACTAACTTCTTCAAAACTACTTCTTCAAAACTAACTTCTTCAAAACTAACTTCTTCAAAACTAGGGCGGTTGTCCCTCTTGGATGCAACCTATTGACTTGACCTCTTATCAAGTATTTCTATAAATCTCTGGGGCGGTTGTCCCTTTTGGCGCAACCTTCTGACTTGACCTCTTATCAAGTATTTCTATAAATCTCTGGGGCGGTTGTCCCTTTTGGCGCAACCTTCTGACTTGACCTCTTGTCAAGTATTTCTATAAATCTCTGGGGCGGTTGTCCATCTTGGCGCAACCTTCTGACTTGACCTCTTGTCAAGTATTTCTATAAATCTCTGGGGCGGTTGTCCATCTTGGCGCAACCTTCTGACTTGACCTCTTTCA
>JAJOZX010012888.1:92500-93531 GCA_023014485.1 Bathynomus jamesi | reverse complement strand
CTTTATCCTAGACATTCGAAAGATATGAAAGACGTTATCGTAGGCCCCTTAACAAAAATTTTTAATGAGTCACTGGAAGCGGGAATTATTCCTGAAGACTTCAAATTAGCTAACGTTACGCCCATTTTTAAAAAAGGCGACCGCACAGTAGCTAGCAATTATAGGCCTATCAGCTTAACGTCAATTGTTGGTAAACTTTTGGAATCCGTAGTTCGGGATCGTATCGTCGATCACTTAGAAAATCGCGGTTTGATTAATAGTCAGCATGGGTTTCGACGCCATAGATCTTGTTTAACTAATTTGTTAGAGTTTTATAACGAAATAGTGCGCGAATACGATAGGCATAGAGCGGCTGACGTTATTTATTTAGGCTTTAAAAAAGTGTTCGATACAGTTCCGCATAGAAGAATAATTGCGAAGGTTAAAGCGCACGGTATACGCGGTCAGGTAGTTAACTGGTTAGAGGAATGGCTTCGTGCCAGGAAACAGAAGGTCGTTGTTAATGGTAGTGAATCGGGGTGGTTGGATGTAGGTAGGGGTGTTCCTCAGGGTTCAGTGTTAGGCCCATTGCTATTCGTAATTTATATTAACGACATAGATGTAGGCTTGACCAGTAACGTGTCAAAATTCACAGACGATACTAAAATAGGCGGTAAAGTTATTAACGTAGACGATAGAAATAGGCTGCAAGACGATGTAAATAGGATTATGAAGTGGACGGATAAATGGCAGATGCAATTTAACGTAGACAAATGTAAAGTTTTGCATATAGGTTCTCGTAACAACAATTATACGTACACGATGGATAGTGGACAGTTGGCGAGCGTTGACGAAGAAGTAGATTTAGGCGTACGCGTGTCTAAGGATTTAAAAGTTAGGAACCAGTGCCTGGAGGCGCGCTAAAGCTAATAGGATGTTAGGTTTCATAGCGTGTAATTTCGAATTTAAATCGAAGATTATAATATAGCCCCTTTACAAGTCCCTAGTCAGGCCTCACTTAGAATATGCTGTTCAGGTTTGGTACCCGTATT
>JAJOZX010012888.1:0-87500 GCA_023014485.1 Bathynomus jamesi | reverse complement strand
GCAGTGCTGGATTAATATATGATGAAAAGAGAAACAGACTGGCAGCAGAAAAGGCAGAAAAATTAATGTTCCTTAAGCATAACCTTCCTATAATTAAGTTTGAACATTAAACGATGAACATCTTAGTTTACTTTATTTTAATTACTCATTTATAAATATGCCTAATAAAACTTTAAACTTAATATAAATAGTTATAAAGCTAATTAAAGATCTCTTTCTATAAGGGTGGAGTTGGGGAAGAGGTCGGTGGGGGTGCATTTGAGTTGGGTTCACGTCCCGCATCCTGGCAACACAATTATGGTTTCTAATTGTGGCTGAAACTCAACAATATAACGAATTTATTTGCAGACGAATTCACTAATTGATTTCTATATTAGTTAGATGCTTGATATTATTTTATATGTTCAGAGAAAAGTACAGCAATTATTGTACAATTAATCAGTTATACTACATTATAGCTACAGCTCTCTCTATATAATAACTTATTATATACGTTAAACACAACAAATCTCGAATATATCCTAAAAAATAACGAAAATGTAGACATCCACATCCGCATCCGCGGATGTTGAAATCAAACATCCTCATCCACATCCGCATCCGCGGATGTGAAAAAAATGACATCCGCTACATCACTAGTATAATATATATATATATATATATATGTATGTGTGTATGTGTATGTATATATATAATATATATTATATATTATATATATATATATATATATGTGTGTGTGTGTGTGTGTATGTATGTATGTATATGTGTATTATATGTATTTATATTTGGTTATGCGGTATACATGTGTAGTTGTATTATTTGTAATTTTTCCAATTTATATTTAGTTTTATTTCTTTATTCTTTTGTGACCTACCGATTTTTCAGACAATAATTATAAAAACCTTTGGTAATTTTTTTCCCCTATGCATATATATATATATATTCCTTATATATTGCGTTTATATTTCGTATATATATCTTATATATGTTGTATATATTTTTATAGTTCTTTATATATCATCTAGGCATCATTTTGTTTTCCAATTTATATTTACTTGTACTTTTTTATTCGTTTGTGACCACAGTATGCATGATTCAGACAATAACTAAAAAACCTTTGGTAATTTGTTTTCCCTTATAAAATTGTGTGCCTCTCTTAAAATTTATTTTTCAATTTATTATTATTATTTTTTTTTTGGTTTATTTCTTTATTTCTTTGTGACATATATATCAATTTGGCATCATCTATTAAATTGATTGTAAACTTTCCTCTTGAGCTTGAATTTGTAGACTCCACTTATAGTTTTTGGTTTTTATCTGTTGGTTTATTTATTTATGGTTCTTTAGGCTGTGACGTATATATCACAAGGCATTATTTTGTAATTTTTTTTTTCCAATTTATATTTATATTTATTTTTATTTCTTTATTCTTTTGTGACCTGTTTCATAAACGAGCCATTTGAATTTATGTTGAATTTCGGCCAAAGTGCTAAAGTGTAATTTTTCCATACAAATGTGTTTGCTCCTCCCACAATTTTTTTTCTATACTTACTATATATATATATATATATATATATGTTTATTTTGTAACCTATATATTGCCTTGAACTCTCCTTTCACTCCAGTGTTCCTGAGGAGGTCATTAGACGAAAGCGCTTGAGCACCAGTCTGTGTTTCTTTTCCCTTCGTGGTTTTATTCATCATAATTATTTTTCACGTGTCACTTTCGTGAAATAATTTTCATATATATATATATATATATATATATATATATATATATAACGGTTGTTCTTGTTTTTTTACTCAAATGAAGACCTAATCCTTCCTAATAACATGGTTACTCGTTTAAAAATGCTCCTTTTTTAAAAATGAAATGAAATGTTTCGACAGAACTTGAGAAGGAACACAGTTTTTATAGAAAGACTCAACAGCATTTCATAATATGGTAATAAAAACCCACTCATAAACAAGTGGTGTTTGAAGTGTAAGTATTTCTTCACACTACTGAGATATGTTATATTCTGTAGCAATGTTATGAATTTTTTTATAATTATTTTTCAAAGAATAAGAATATGACATCTTATCATAAGCTAAATATCCACAATATGAAGATAATAAAGTTGTATTGTGTTTATTTAAACTTGATTAAATCTTATGTTAGTATTCTCGGGTATCCTCGCTTTTATGGTCCTAAATTATTAATGTTTGCAAATTCAGGTACCTTTTACGGTCTAAATTTAGTAATTTTTGAGCAAGTTGTCAAGATGGGGACACTTTTTAAATTAATATAACAAATAGCCTTGATGGGCATTTGTTGCACTTTTCCCACTTTTCTATAAGATAAAAAGTCGCTGTACTTTTCCTTTATATCCGCAAATTGACGATTGGTTAAGTTTAGTCGTGATATTTTTGTTAAAACTAACGAAAATATTACGACTTTACCTAACCAATCGTCAATATATATATTAATATATATATATATATATTATATATAATATATATATATCTGGGCGGATCCAGGATTTGCTGGAGGGGGTTCGGTACGAGCGCCGAAGGCTTCTAGGGAAGTCTCGGGGCATACTCCCCTGGAAAATTTTGAAAATTAAGGCTCTCAGAAACGCGTTTTTAAGCAATTTGCGGGGTGTTTGTTCAAGTTTATCAGCTTTTATAACATCTAAGTTATGTACTGATTTGCAAGAAAATTATACAAGGAAAGACAAAATTCGTGATAAGTCTTAAAGAAACACTGTTTACAAAATTTCACAATATCAAAACCTAAATTTCTTTTGAAAATCATACTTTATCATTCTAGATTTGTTCATTAATATAATTGAAGTTATTGTATTTCTTGACAAAGTTTTGTGTTGACTGAAATATCAGTTAATCTCCCGACTTTCAAAGACTGGATCGACGAGCGCCATTCGTCGGAGTTGTTGTTCAGCGAACCGTTGAACTACAGCTTCGTAATCCACGGGCTTGTCGTAATGAATGTTCATCAACGCCAAGCCCGACAATCTCTCCATGGACACAGTAGTTATAATACAGTTACTAACCTTGCCACTGATGTGGGATGGACCAAACTTGATGGACCAAAAAATTGGTCAATTCTTGGTTGCTGTTTAACTCTTCTTGACATTGTAAACTGAAAATTCTGTTGAATAAATACTTTGAATGAATATTGCGTTTTAGACTTTTGAGTATTAAAGTAAGACACAGGGTCGACTAACGATCTGAAACAAATGAAACAAAAGAGTATTTTACATGCTTTTAGTGTTTGTAAAATAACTTGCATGTTCAGTCAGTTAGTTTTGGGAGCGGGGCTTTCTGGTTTAGAATGGTTCTAGTTTAGGGGGGTTCGATCGAAGCCCCCCTGGATCTGCCACAGTATATAATATATAAAATTTGGTTGTACATAATTTAGGACGGTCACATTATTAGTTAGAATTTAGGACCGTAAAAGCGAGGGTATCCGTATTCTCTTTCATTATGCTTTAATGTTAAATTAGCTTTTATTGAAATAAAACTTGAGTTAAGATTCATTTTAACTGCTCCCTCGTTTTTGACACGAAAACATATTTTTCTGGTATATTTTGTTCAAATCTGACCTTTATTTCCTCGGGAAAATCCCCATTTTTGAAAAATGACGATCTGACATATCTCCAAAAGGACCAAAAATGACTATTTTTACTGGAAAATTAAGGTCAGATTTGAAGAAAATACACAAAAATGCACCAGAAAAATATGTTTTCCGCATGAAATACACCACAAAAATCTATTTTCATCCGTAATATTCACGGCAAAAGTAACCAAACCTAACCAATCGTCAAGAGCGCAGAGTTAAAACTAACGAAAATAACACCACTTAACCGAACCAATTGTCAAGGGCATACAGTTGACCTAACCGGGCATGGGTACCCCATAATGAATTCGGGACCCGGAAAGGTAAATAGTACCCCTAACCTAACCTAGGCCTAGATGACGTCCCACTCGGACCGAGAGCTTCGACCACAGACAGCTTTCTAAAGCGACTGTTGAATTGAAATTTCAGCAGCTGGATCTGCGCGGGAGAATCACGTGACAATGGGGCAGTAGGGTGTGTCAATTTTAGGGTGCAAAGTGAAATCTTTAAATTTTCAAAGACTACTAGTGACCAAATGATGCATTTTTATGTGCTAAATCGAAATATGGCTTTAAAATCCAGATTTGACCACTCCTAGCTACTTATATTTGAAGTTGAAGTTTACGAAAAATCAGCAATTTTTGCAAGTATTTTTTTTATTGTATATAACTACATTTTACATACGTTACATACAATTAGTCATTTTGATTGTATTTCAATATTAAAACTTAGAAATATAGATAGGTTTCTTGAACTTTGCCAAGGATGCCATGTCTGCCTTGCTCTTGTTCCTGGACATGAGCTCCCTACTGGCCACTGATGTACGCCTCCCTCCTCTCTTGTGAGTAAACATGTTGTGCTGCTTCAGTTGTCATCCTTACACACCTCTCTACTTACTGTGTGTGTGAGGGCCATGCAGGAACTTCCATTGGTCTATCCAGAAACTCCTTGATTGCAGCAGTGTGAGGGAGCAGGTCAGAGGGGCTCATCACGCCAGAGTTCCAGTCATTAAGCTCCGAGAGTTTGGTGGCATTTGGGTTGATGTCAGGAGTCTTCCTGGGTCTGACACTGCAGTCTCCTACCTGTGTCCTCATCTCCTTCACCTCTGATTTCCAGTATCTTCTTCACTGCCTCCCTCCTCTCCTCCTTCACCTCACTGCACAGCATGACCTGGAGCACAGCCTCAGAGTGTGCATACCAGGCTGATCTCTTCACTGTAGGCATCACTATTCCTATCACCTCCTTCTGACTCCTGAGCAGCTCCAGCTGGTACAGTACATGCCTGGGACCCTCCATCCAGCTCCCAGCTGTGATTTAACTTGATGTTGAACCAGTTTGGCATGTAGACTCCCACTATGAATTCCACAATTATCCTCAGATTCTTCAGGTTCCTACCCTTCAGCCCATGTTTGGAAATCCACAATCTGCAGAACCTTAGAGCCGTGGTGAGCCACCTACTGTGACAGACTGGCCCAATCTCCAGGAGAGTTAGACTCTGAGGTACCTCTCCCGATCTGATGGCAGTGATGATTCTGTAGCCAAATGATTGGTCTGTACCTCCTGACTGAGATGGGGTAGAGGAGGACCAACAGTGATCCTCGTGAAGTTTGGTTTAATCACCAGCTCAGTGGCAGTGTCTAACATCTTCCCTAGGAGCCCAAACCACTTGTTGTTGCTCAATGTCTTGCCATCCAGTGCAGTCACCAGGTGTCTGCGACTCAGCTCCCCAGTGTGCAAGTCACAGACAATCCACACCAACTTTCTGCTAAGCTTGGCCTCCACATAATGCATTACTCTTCTCTCCCAGCCAGTATTCACATCAGTACTGTCACCTCCTATGGCCAAAAGGGTCTGGTCTGCTCTTCTCTCTCTTAGCCAGTTCACCAGATGATCAGCAATGACCTCAACATGACTTCTCTCCTCTGCAGCTTCCTCTGGTACAAAATGCCACAAATATTTCCCACCTAGTTCATTGCACACTGTGTAGTGTTCTTCCTTACTGAGGCCAGGAAACTGCCTGTCACTGCCCTCAGCTTCCATCATCACTTTGGTGTCATCCCTTTTCCCATCAAAAAAGATACAGGTGATGCCATTTTCCCTAATCTCTTCATCAAACTTCTTGACCAGCTCCTTAGTCGGTCTCTCCTGAGCCCTCCTCACCTTGTTGTGGTCAATCACCAGTGCTGTGTCAAACTCTGTGATAAGACCAGCATCAATCCAGGCAGCAGTGGCAATCTCTGCAGTCTCTCTCAGTCCAGTGTGATGTCTCAAGCTAGCCAGAGCTATGTTGGTGATATCTTCGGTGTTGTATTTCTTCTTCTTAGACACAGGCAAGGAAGAAGTTGTCGCAGCCTCTGGTATGAAGTCTTCGTCCTCCTCTCTCCTCCCTGCCTCCTCCAACTCCAGCAGTGACTAATCCCTCAACTCTTCTTCTTTCTTGGCTGACTCCTCTGCCTTCCTCCTCTGCTTCTTCTCGGCCTTCCTTCTCTGCAGCACTGCTTCCTGTCTCCTAGTCTCAGGGTGATCAGCTAGACCCATCTGGTGTGCCCCCACACTGTCCACCTTTTCTGTCTGACCTTTAATGAAGGCAAGCTCCTGTACTGGTATCTTCTGCTCACTCCTGCAGCTGCAGTCAATGTGAACCTCACTGTTGCAGACAGGGTTGCACCCAAGCTCACTGCAGCTCCTGATCACACAGTGACAGGTCAGGTCCGGTGCTAGTGTTTCCGAGCAACTGATACAATGAGCAAACCAACCAACCAACCAGGATGTCCACCACTTTGTCCAGTTTCATCATGAACCTATCTTTGACCTCTAGCTTCACATTGCCAATGGACACCTTCACTGCCTCATCCCACAGTGCCTTCACTTTAGCCCTGATCCTGACCTCAGTGTTGATTACAGGTCCTGTGAATAGAGCGTTGGCCTTTCTCCACTGAGCCAGTAACCCTGGAACAATGCCGTTGTTAATCAGGTCATTAACTGGTAATTCCTCCTGTCTTCTTCACTCATCTCTCTCCTCAACAAACCATACCTCAGCAGATCTCTGGCTGTGGGCACCTCAGCAGGGGGAAGTTCCCTCCCAGTCCCCACCAAATGACTTAGGTGACAACTTATTTGCTTCGGGTTCTGATTTCTTTCTGACTCATCCTTTGGACCTGTGAACAAAAGAAATGTCATTGAAATTTGGATAGGCCTACTGATTATGATTACATAAAATTAAATTAATTGAAATTCTTAATATGTTCATATAAGCTCAGATAAAAGGTTGTGTTGTTATAGGTACAAGACTTAATTATTCAAAGTAATGACAATTTCATATATCTATCATATCAAAATATACAGAAAGTTTGGGTCACACATAACATTTCGAATAATTTGAATTACACAATATTTACATTACGAAGTAATCAAAATTGTCAAAAAGGAGGGAAAACACATGCATTCACAATCAAAACTCCAGCAGTTGTGACTATGTGAAACTTAGAAATCATACTGCACACCAAAAATAACCAAAGTTGACCACACATATCAATGGCACATTGATATACGAGGCTACAGTCATATTTAGGTTATATTTCAAACGTTTATGGTCAAATATAAGTAGGTAAATGGCTTTTTTTAACAACACTAAAGATATTTCTAAGTTTGCTAGATAATATGACATCATTTGAGCATTAGTAGTTTTTGAATTGTTAACTTTACTAAAATTGACACACCCTAATGGGGCAACCGCTAATTGCAGCTGTCTAATGATAACAACATGTTGAATGTCTTTAATACGTCACGGGACGAGATGGTTTGACTAGTGAATAATGGCGCCAAAATTTAATAATTTCGAAAATAAATATCTCGATAAATATGAATTTCCGCCAAAATTAGTATAGAATAAAGTATTCTTGTTTTGGTTGAAAACAGCAGAAAATTAACTCTATTGAAAACGAAAGGGACGTTAAAACGAATATTAACTCTTATTTGTAATAATAGGCTAGCTTAATCATTTATAACAGTAAACCAACGGTAATTATTGAATGTTTCATCAACAGTGAAATTAATATCCAAAATACATTTTTCTAATGTAGTTTGGTGTGCTGTTCAAATATGACTTTCATATCTTGCGCAAATGAACCGAAACAAAGTTATGAAACATTAAAGTTTTCCTATGTTTTGGTTCATTTTCGCTAGAAAGGAAGGTCATATATGAACCAAACACACCAAAATACACTAGAAAAATGTATTTTGGATATTAACCTAACCTTAACATCGTGTGTTCTCCGATTGCGTGTGCTAACCAAGGGGGCTTCGCCCACCCAGACCCCCCATGCTAATATATACGTACTAAACTTACATTATTGTGGAAGTGGATATAGTTCCGCGATGGTTTTGAGGAAGTAATGTAGTCGGTCAGTTCGTGAATGCTGATTTATGAAGAGGTAGCGGGCGAAGTAATATTTATAATGATAATTTTTGTTCCCCGCACGAAGCACCCAGACTGCACTTGTCACAATCCGCCATAACTATAAAATGTGGCTGAGAATGACGTAGGCATGATGTTTATGCATGCCGTGCTCTGATTGGCCAATGTAGGTAAATCGTCATGTGGAACCTATAATTTTTCTACTATTTATAACTTTCTTAATAAGCATTTGCGCAAGATACGCATTGCAGATTCGAACAAAACACAGTAAAATATCCTAAGAAATTATGGTTACGCCTTTAAGGTCACTGTTGGTGAAACATTCAATAATAACCATTTCCAACACTGTAGTTAACACTAAAGATTGTCAAGAGATATTTTGTGGTATTTTGTATATAATAGTGCGTGAAATGACATTGCAAACTTCGGTGCTTACACATTAAAAAGGGCTAGCTACGCTGCTGGCTTTCATTAAATTTTAATGTTCAATTACCTTTTACTGAAATAAAATGTATTTGTAAACTATTTTCGAGGCCAAGATAACGGAGGAGATGCTAATGACGTTAGAGGAGAAGACGTTAGAAATTGTGGAAAAACATGTCCCAAAGATACAAGAAAGAGGAAAGAGAAGCAGGCTCGAAAGACAAAAGAGGGCATTGTTTCGAAAGAGAAAAAGAGTGACTGCAAAATTAAGTAATTGTAAAGATAACATCAGAAAAATATTAAATGATAAACTGCAAAGTATCGATGTCGTCATACAGGAACTAATCGAGAAGCATACAGAAAAAGAAGAAGACGACGCTACAGAAGCGATAAAGGCTAATCAAAGTACTTCTATAATTTCGCAAACAAAAAGTCGAAAAACCATGCGACTATCGGACCTTTAAAAAATGAGAACAGTGATTTATCTGATGATCTAACAGAAGTATTTGAAATATTAAGAGCTCAGTACGAATCATCTTTCAGTATCCCAAAAACTGACAAATTGATATGCGATAGAAACGCGATCTTTGAAGAAGAACCACAAGGGGAAAGTATAACTGTTTTCGACTTTACGACGGATGATATTACACAAGCTATAGGGAAACTAAAAACACACTCAGCGGCAGGACCGGATAAATGGAATGCCACACTGATCAAAAACTGCAAGAATGCAATCGCTGAGCCCCTATACTGGATATGGAGACGATCACTAGACACGGGAGAAATACCGGGCATCCTGAAGAACGCGAACATAGTCCCAATATATAAAGGAGGAGATCGATCCGAGGCCAAAAACTATAGGCCAGTATCGCTTACATCCCATCTCACTAAAATATTTGAAAGAATAGTTAGACAGAAAATCTATGACTTTTTGAAACTCAGAAAAAATTCAATGATATATAATCAACACGGGTTTTGGTCAGGCAGATCATGCCTATCACAACTAATGGAACACTACAACAACATTATTGATGCACTTGAAAGTAATGAAAACTATGATGTACTATACACAGACTGCTAAAGCGTTCGACAAGTGTGACCACGGAATCATAATACATAAACTGAAATATATGGGAATAACAGGAAAAGTAGGGAAATTGATATATAATTTCCTTAGTGAGCGGCAGCAAGTCGTTACAGTTCAAGGAGTATCTTCATCAGAATTAGAGGTCCTCAGCTCAGTACCACAAGGAACAGTATTAGCTCCACTACTCTTCATAATCATGCTAACTGACATAGATGAGGACGTTACCAGAGACAGCACAGTAACATCCTTTGCGGATGACACAAGGATCAGTAGAAAAATAAGAAACCCAGAAGACATAGGATCTCTACAAACCGACATAAACAGAATCTACAAGTGGACGGAAGACAACAATATGAAGTTTAACACCGAGAAATTTCAGCTATTACGGTACGGAAAAAGAGAAGACCTAAAATCCATGGAATATTATACCCCAAATGGACAGGAAATTCAGGGAAATTCCAGAGCAAAAGATTTAGGGGTTGTAATGACAGAAGATGCGAAATTTGAAACACAAAATAAGATAGCAGTAAACAGAGCAAAGAGAATAACGGGTCAGATATTGAGCACGTTTAAACGAAGGGATAGGAATGTAATGATTCCTCTACTGAAAACCCTGATAATACCCAAATTGGAATACTGCTCGGTCCTAAATCCCCATATAAAAAAGAAGACATTAGACGGCTGGAAGGGATCCAGAGAAGCTTCACAGCCAAAATCAATGGGTGCAAAGAACTATGTAAATTACTGGGAAAGGTTACGCGAACTAGACTTATATCATTGGAAAGGAGAAGAGAGAGATACACCATTATTTACACTTGGAAAATAATGGAGAAACTAGTCCCTAATCTTACTCTGAACCCTATAACTCCCAAACAACGGTGGAAAGTAGAAACGGTAGACTGTGTCGTATTCCCAAATTGAAGGCGAGACAGGGAACATCGTTAACCCTGAAAGAAAATAGTTTTGTAGTGAGAGGACCAAAACTGTTTAAATCAGTTGCCCAAAGACCTAAGAAACACGAAGGGATTTGCAGTAGAAATCTTCAAAAGAAGACTAGACGCCTGGCTCAGAACAATCCCCGATGAGCCGGGCGTACCTGGCTATGTGAGGTTGTAAGGTTAAGGTAAGGTGTGTATATATATATATAGATGGGAATGAACTCAGAATGGTCCCCTGAGTTTTTTATGATACACACAGACCGTGCATGGAACAAGGAACTCTTCTGGGATAATTAAATCCACTATAGTCCGAATAAGTAATGATAAATACCAATACTATAGTTTTTCTTTTTCATGATGTTAGCCCGACGTGGGCAACGGGTCACTCGCAAAGAGGTCCCATAAATATAGCTTCCCTCACCAGCTATTTGCAAAGCAGACAGGATCCAGCTTTGGGACATGGATCTAGGGTTTAAAGCAGCCTAGCCCTGCTACATTTAGAACCTCAATATAAGCAAAAGACTCGCTGTCTTCACGTCAGATTGAATACGTCAACGAAAAAGGGGTAACTATTATATTTTAGCGAGTGACCCGTTGCCCACGTCGGGCTAGCATCATGAAAAAGAAAAACTATGGCATTTGTAATTTACCATTACTTATTCGGACTATAGTGGATTTAATTATCCCAGAAGAGTTCCTTGTTCCATGCACGGTCTGTGTGTATCATATATATCTATATATATATATATATATATGATGAATAAAACCATGAAGGAAAAAGAAACACAAAGTGGTGCTTTCGTGGTTTATTCATCATAAATATTTTTCACGTGTCACTTTCCTGAAATAATTTCCATATATATATATATATATATATATATATATACGGTGGTGTAGTGCTAAATAAAGAAGTGAGGGAACGCATTTTGAAAGTGTTACTCAGATGCGGGGGGGGGGGGACAATGGCGAGCGCGGCGAGCCCATACAGCTGGGGGTCTGGGGGCACTGTAAGCCCCCCTGGAAATCTTTTGAAATCTGACCAATTTCAGGGATATTTGAGGTCATATGCACTGGATATTAGGATATATTCCAAGGTTGAAGATGCAGTATTTCCAGTGTCATTAGATATATGACATCCAGTACGATCAATAAAAATAGCTAACAACTGGAATGATTAACGCAAAAAAAGTTAACAACTGGTACGCCGTGGTGACTGTTTCACCAGATCTTTATAGGCTAGCATTGCCTCAGTCGAAGCTAAAAGAAATGAAACAGTTAATGATTCTTTCTCATATTTCTTCTAGGGGTGGGAATTAAAATTTCATGACGTTAGAGATTTGTAAGTTCGGATTTATTTGAAATAGTGAGGGAACGCCGTTCCGTCTACCAAAAAAAGTAAGGGAACGCCGTTCCCACGCGTTCCCACAGCACTACACCACTGTGTATATATAATCGGGAACATAACAAAATTATTATTCTGAAGCAAAATTTCTTGCCAAAGATACTTTGGTTTGAAATGAAGAAAGTTTTTAATTTTGGTTTCTGAAGGAAAAGACGACCTGTTCACTTCTTGTCTTCTTCACGTATACAGTATCAATCAAGAAGGCCAAAGTCATTTTAATTCTAAAACTTTATACGAAATTAAATTTTGAAATGTGTGTGTGTGTGTGTGTGTGTGTGTGTGTGTGTGTGTGTGTGTGCATTTGGGCATACGTGTGATCAAGTTTGTGAGAATTCAAAGATGTAGTGGGTAATTTTTTTTGTGAGGTAAACTTTTTATACTTCGGAACAGTAAAATAGTTGATTAGGTTAGTTAAAGTTTGGTTAAGTAGATTAGACTAAATTAGCGAGTACTTCACTATTTAATGACTTAACTGGAAATACTCCTCCAACCCCTCAGTTCCACCCGAAACGCTATTTATCGCGCGCCACTCGGTTTGATGGTATTATTACTAAAGTTAGGTTAAGTTAAATTAGGTTTGGTTAATTAGGTTTTAGATGCAGTATATAAATTTACATTACAGTACTTATTTGCAGCTGCACACACGCACGTACGTATTGTCTTCCCGACAAAAAAAAAAACAACCTTTCAGCTGCTCATCATCCAAATTCTAGAATATCGTCAACAGCAGCTCATAAAATATTGCACCTAAACTCAGCCGACTTCAATTTTTTAAACTTCTAAATAAATAATCACAGTACCCACGCTAAGCTTTTGCACACCCAATTTTCCACTGTTTTCTTTTTAATAAGGATAATTAAACAAATAATATTTTATTTTTTCATTCAAAACATATCTAAATTGTTATTTTGGACATTTCTCCTCTTGCTTTATAATTTGTTTTTATTCGCTGTGTCATGCATTCTGACAATTACTGCGGTATTCTGTTGTAATTTATCAGCTTTTTCCGATTCATATGCTTTAATAAGTCTGTTGTACAACAGCATTTTTAACATCATGGCGCTACGAAATGTTTGTCTGTATAGGATGTGCCAAAATGATGTACGACTATTTTTAAACTGATGAACAATTTATCTTTATTTTCAGGTGATTTTTAATAAAATAAGAATTACAAGCCTGACGAGGCTTTGTCAGTTTGTGGGAACTTCCCATACTACTGTGAGTAGAATCATACACCAAGATCTGCAAATATATCCGTACAAGATACAATTATTGGAAAGTTAAGCTGACAGAAATAAAAGAGAAAGAAGGGGCTCACTTTGATATCAGTGGGCATGTCAACAATGAAAAAATATGATTTTGGCCAGTCGAACAACCACATGAACATGTAGCACCACCATTTTCCGTTTGAGAAAGTGACAGTGTGGTATGGTATTGGAAATGAAACAGGACAAAATGTCACTGTCAACACAGATACGTACGTGCACATGTTGAGAAGGAAATTTTCTGGTACTGAGGAGGAAGGGATGTGTGAACATGAATACAGTCATCTTTCGGCAAGATGGTGCCCCTCCTCACACATCGGAACGTTGCCTTGGAATTACTGAGACATTTCCCAGGAAGTCGACTGATCTCGCGACATACTGATAATCCATGGCCACCAAACTCCCCTAATTTGTCATCCCTAAAATCTTTCTCCGGTGGTATCTCAAAGAGTAAGACTAATCCCAGCAGAGATTCTTTGTAGAATGTTTGAGAACTAAGGTGCTTGAATCGAACACATTCTTCATGGGACTGAAATGGTTTCTATTCCAAACAAAACATTAATCCTTTCTCGTTTTACTTAGTCAAGAACGAAGAGAAATAATAAATCATGAATAAGTATTATTAATTGTTAAGGTATGTATTAATCTCAACTTATCATTAACGATATAACAAATGCAAGATTATTATTGAAAATATTATACCAGTACCATACTTGGAATTCAGTATACACGAGGGATAAGAACTGAACAATCACAAATAGTGTAATGTCTTTAATCCTAGATTACACACGAGAAATGAATAAACAATAGTAATGTATATTAATCCTAGATTTTTATTAGTATGCCATTATTAATTGAGATTTCAACGTGGTTTTAAACGAATTTACATTCACAATATTTTTTATATCAGCATTTAAATCATTGCATAGTTTCAATCCAATGAAACTGGGTAATTTTTGAGATGAAGGCAATCTAAATTGAGGTATAACATGCTTTGATCTATTTCTGGTCTGATATGAATGGATTTCTTGATGACTTAACAAAATATCTATTTAGTTCATTTTAGTAAGTTAATGATTTTGTTCTTAAACTCGTAAATAAAAATAAAATGTGCCAGTTTGATTACATATGATCGAGCTTTAGTAGTTTTAGCTATTTAAAAATGAACAAGAGTGATCAAGTGTTGTACTTGTTCAGGTTGTTTATATAGATAGATAGATAGAGAGATAGGTAGATAGACAGATAGATATATAGACAGATAGATAGATAGATAGATAGATAGAGAAGAGAGAGAGAGCCTGAGCCTCATTCACAAACACTTGGTTGAATTACTAGTAATCACTGGTAATGAGAGGAGGGGCAACAAGTTTGACTATCATGAAATGATATTTGAAAGGTTGAAAGGTACGTTACACACTGGAAAAGACTTGAAATTTAGTGATGAATGAATGATACATTGTAAACATTAGATTCTAAATTTATTTTTTTAAATACTTTTAACAATGATGTATAATTTGTTATAACCATGAGTGGACAAACAAAAAATAACTATTAGTTTAACTATAATTTTGATTGCTATAATTAAAAACAAAAAAGATACTTAAAAAAGAAAAGCCCAGAGGAGGGGGAAATGCGATATTTTATGAGCTGCTGCTAACCAGATTCCAAATTTGGAAGAGACAAAGAAGATGTGGGGCAGAAAAGATATAAAGAAAATATAAAAAATTATGTATAGACACACACACACGTGTATATATAATATATTATATATATATATATATATATATATATATATATAGGTATGTGTGTATATATATAATATATATAATAGATAGGTATGTGTGTATATATATATATATATATATTAAGGAATAAGAGGACGAGAAGGGGTACATGTTTATTAGTTGGACGTTTCTGAAATTCAATTTCCATCATCAGTGCTAAAAATGAAAGTGAACAAATAAATATAGTGAATAAAAGATTTCATACAATATACTTATACAGTCCTAGGTGTTTGTGAATGAGGTTCAGGCTCTCTCTCTCTGTCTGTCTGTCTGTCTGTCTATTCTCTGTCTGTCTATCTATCTGTCTATCTATCTGTCTGTCTATCTACCTACCTATCTATCTATCTATCTCTCTATCTACTTACCTATCTATCTATCTGTCTATCTACCTACCTATCTATCTACCTACCTATTTATCTATCTATCTGTCTGTCTGTCTGTCTGTCTATCTATATAAACAACCTGAACGAGAACAACACTTGATCACTCTTGTACATTATTTAAAGAGCTAAAACTATTAAAGCTCGATGATGTAATCAAACTGGCACATTTTATTTTTATTTACGAGTGCTGAACCTGCATGCTTACGAATTCAAGTTGTTCATAAACTTAATGCAAATGATGGTGAGAAGCAGGTTCATTATTGGCAGTGATCCGGTAATTTCATCCAGAATGGAGAAGGTGCTTTGGATACAGTGTTTTTATGGATAAGGCATGGTTTTACCGTAGTGGGTATGTTAATAGATTGAACAACAGAATATGGAGTTCCGAAAATCTATACACCATTCACGAAGTTCTTGTACATTTCATAAACTTTGGTGTTTGGTGTGCCATCTCCCGTTGAAGATTAATTCGACATTTGTTTTTCATTGAAACATTAAATGCAGAACGATACCAAAGTGTTTCCTCGATCGTTTAAATATATGAAAGATTGTGTTAACTTTCATGCAAGCAAATTCTCGTGGGGTATTTTTGTTTTACACACACACACACACACACACACACACACACACACACACACACATATATATATATATATATATATATATATATATATATATATATATATATATACACACACACTGAGCGGCAAAGAAATCGGCCCACTTGGAATATCGTAAAAAGCAAAAAAGCGGGCGAGCTTCTGTTTATAAAAGTTTTAAAATTTGAAAAGATAGTCTATGAGGCAACCAAATAACGAGACAAAACAACGTCAGCTGCGAACACACCAGCTGTAACGAATTTTCGACTTCTTTTAAGAATTCGACTGTCTGACATTCAGTTGCTCTTAGACTGCTGGTGCCACTTTTTTCTTCAACTAGTGGGAGTAGGCATTTGCGTTTAGTAACAGATAAACTTCTAATTCTTCTGGGTTTCAGAATTGGACATTTACAGAACGTCAAAAGAATCGTCGCCCTAATTGAAGATGGTCGGAGCCAGCGTTACGTCACCGATGCGCTAGGAATTCCAAGAACAACAGTTCGACGTGTCTCCCAACGTTATGTGGAGACAGGAGAGTACACCAGAAGACCAGGATCTGGAAGATCGTGCTGCACATCTGCCCGTGACGATCGTTTCATCGTCTTGGGTGTTTTGCGAGATCGTCGCTTGACTGCCACAAGTGTCCACAATGAGCTGGAAAGGTCTCGAGATGTCAGTGTATCGGAGCGAACCGTTAGAAGGAGACTTATGGAAAGTGGCTTATATGCTAGACCAGGGGTCCCCAACCTTTTTGTGCCGAAGAGCACATTCAAGACTACCGGTAGTGCGGCGGGCACCATTTACTTTTTCAAGGCAAATTTATAGTTGGACTTAATAATGAACATAATACACAAAAAAACCATTTAATTCCTATGTAAAATAATGAACATAATACACACAAACAAAAACATTTAATTCCGATGTAAAATAATGGACATAATACAAAAAAAACATTTAATTCCTATGTAAAATAATGAACATAATACACAAACCCCCCCCCCATTTAATTCCGATGTAAAATAATGAACATAATACACAAAAAACCATTTAATTCCTATGTAAAATAATGAACATAATACACAAAAAAAACCATTTAATTCCGATGTAAAATAATGAACATAATACACAAAAAAAACCATTTAATTCCTATGTAAAATAATGAACATAATACCCAAAAAAAACAAGGATGGGCTAACTAAGAATCTTAGAAAAATGATCAAAACGATAACTTAATTTATTTCTAAAGAAATAATTATTTTCAAATAAATGAGCATCTGTTTCCGTAATTAACTACTAAAATTTAATCAAATGTTAAGTATGTTACATATTTTAAATATTTAGTAACTAAATATTTAAAATATGTAACATACTTAACATTTTATTAAAAATTTAAATAAAAAATTATCAATCGTAGTCAGTCAGTGGCGGGCACACGCAAAAGGGTCGGCGGGCACAGGGTTGGGGACCTCTGCTCTAGAGTCTAGATAAATATATAAAGATTGAACTTGTCTTATAATCATAAATAAGTGTCATTATACCTATAAATTTCCGGCTCTTTTTCGGATATTTCCCCGCAATTTCTTTTTTCCCGATTAGGTCAGCTGTACGCCCTTGACAATTGGTTAGGTTAAGTCATGATATTTTCATTAAAATATTCGTTGGTATTTCGTTAAAATATTCCTTAGTTTTAACAAAAATATCACGACTTAACCTAACCGGATCACCTGAAGATCAGGGGCCCCAAGCCTTCGTTAGTTAGCCTTATAAGGCTAACTAATGAAAATATCACGACCTAACCCAACCACTCGTCAAGGGCGTACAGTTGACGTAACGATTGGTTAGGTTAAGTCGTGATATTTTCGTTAGTTAACCTTATAAGGCTAACTAAAGAAGGCTGGGGGGCCCTGATCTTCAGATGATTCCCTAACCTAACCTAACCAATTGTACAGTTGACCTAACAGAAAAAGAAATTGCAGAGAAAGAAAAGAAATTGCATGGAAATACCGAAAATCAGCCAAATTTCCTTTATTTTGAGTTTAAAATGCTAATAATTTATCAGGTATATTTACGGGGCAGGGACAATTCGACGTGGCCGACTCGATGCGACTCAACTCGATGTGGCCGACTCGATGTCAGAACAACTCGATGTCAAGCCAAGTCGATGCCAGGCCAAGTCGATTTCATTTTCTTTATATATTTAATGTAGGTTAACTGAATGCCCGGTTAGGTCAACTGTACGCCCTTGACGATTGGTTAGGTTAAGTTGTGATATTTTCGTTAAAACTAACGAAAATATCCCTTAGGGATATCACATCGAGTTGTCCTGACATCGAGTCGGCCACATCGAGTTGGGTCGCATCGAGTAGGCCACATCGAATCGTACCCAACCCATATTTACAGCTGGATTCTGAAGGATCGCCGCAAAAATATGACAAAGTTAATGTTGTATTTGTTGTAACACAATTCGTTTTAAAAATTTTTTATAAATGAGTTAAGTTTTACTTGATATTGAAGTTCGTAATAACGGAATTTAAACTAACCGCTGATTTGAGGAGTAATACACATTGCACAATCTTCTGTACTATTGCCAGCCAATTACAATCCACAGTTACACAATCTGGCCCCTCACTGATGTCATCTTAGGAGGAGACTTCAACGCTAAAGACACTAGTTGGTACCTGCACAACCAAAGCAACATCAGAGGTGCCAACATAGCCACACAACTAAACAGCCTCTCATTCTTAACAATACAGAAGAACATACATACATACCACATCAAGCAGGATACTCAAACTCCTCCCCAGCCATAACGTTGCTGTTCCTCCTCACTAGCAACACTACACACTGGAGAACAGAAAAACAACTGTCATCAGACCACCTGCCATCATCATTACAACACGTTCTATACTCTGCCCCAACAGCCTCAGGCACACTTACAGAAATTACAAGAAAGCTGCTGGGAACAGTTCAAATACAGACTGAGGAACAATTCACCACATTAAACAGCACACCCATCATAAACATCAATACAACACTCAAGACATTTAATCAGATCATCATAATGCAAATACATACCCAAGGGCAACATTAGGAAATACAACCCAAATTACACTAGAGAAATAGTGCACCTCATAAGGCAACGTAACAACCTCAAACATAACACACAAACACTACACACAGAAGCCATAAAACAGCAAATACAACAGCTCAACACAGAAATAAACAACAAGCTTAAACAAAACAAACAGAAACATTTAGGGAATTCATAACAACACTAAACCACTCCACAGATAATCCAGGCTATACAAGACTATAAACAGCATTACCCACTCTAACAGCGGCATTCACACCTCACCCGCGGCTATCTGTCGCAGCCAAAATAATATCCCAACATATACACAACAAACTAACATCTAGTTAATCACTACGCAAAGATAAGTCACTTAAACAGAGACAACAACCAGAAACACGCAGACAGACAAACAGCCAGACACAAGAAAACCTACAGACTCGACACGACCATTACACCTTCAATACAGACCAGACCACCAAGATCACCAAAAACATTAACAATTCGAAGGCTACTGACCAGACAAACATATCTAACATACACCTTAACACTTGGGCCCACAGGGAATACTAGCTCTTATAAACATCAGCACATATTCATACCAATACTGTATTATTCCTAACATATGGAAACGAGGTAAAATTATTACACTACTCAAACCAACACAAATATCAAAGAACCAGCTTCCTATATACCCATTACTTAACTACAGTATGTACACCTTCCAAAGTAACAGAAAGACTAATCTTACAAATCACCAACCCACACATACCACTATCGCCTACTCAACATGGATTCAGACCTCACCACACAACTACGACATTACTCACTAACCTCACGCGGCACATCACGGATGCATCAACTCCAGACGACCAGCTCAACGTACACAATTAGCAACAATAGACATTAGTAAAGCATTTGATGTTATCCTACGCTTCCCTCTCATGAACAAAACACTCAACACAAACATGCACAATAACACCAAAAGGTGGCTGAGCAACTATCTTCCAGGAATACTCACACGTCACATTTAATGGCAAGTCATCCAAAAACAAACTTTCCGAACGGGGTCCCTCAGAGCTCTGTTCTCTCACCAACACTTTCAGCTTATACATACATGACATTCCAACAACACACATAGATAACAAGCTTACCTTATCATCATATGCAGATGGCATCACTCTAACATCCACCCACAACAACATCGACACCGCTACAAATAACCTACAAACATACATAAACAGTGTAGAAGACTGCTCACACACAATAGACTCAAAGTAGCGCCACAAAATCAACCATCACCTTGCTTACAAGCAACACAAAAGAACACCAGATAACTCCACAGATTGCATTAAACACACCACAACATTCCATACACTCACAGGACCGAAATACTTGGGGTCACATACAACACATCATTATCTTTGGAAACCACATTCAGGACATTAAAAACAAATGTACGTCAAGACTTAACACCCTTAGGTACTACTAACAGGCACAAACTTTGGACACCAGCAGGAACAACATCACTCATATACAAACAATATATCGCTGTTAGGACTATGCTAGCCCATGCTGAGCACCTATTATCTCAAACACACACATAAACACCTTAGAGACAATACAAAACAACGCACTTCGTATCATTACAGGATGTACTCAAAGAACACCAATAGAACACCTGCACACAGAAACAAAAAAACTGAAATTTAGGGAACATTTAGACATGATGGAAACACAATTCATGGCAGCAGCGACAACTAACCCACAACACCCTTGCCACTACATGTACAATCATGTACCGACACCTCGCACCATTAAGGTAACACCAAAGAGACATTATAACCAAATACTCCATTCCATACCACGCCCCACAGACATCACACAGTACACAAAACACACACACACACACACCTAACCCACAAAGCACTAACACGACTCGGTCCGAATGCGGTCCTAGGTGCGAAGCCGCCACCCATTGACAGGTCAGAGACCAGCCTGAGCAGATCGGATCGAGTTAACTTAGCACGATTCCAATGTGGACATCACCCCAACTTACGTACATATAACCACAGACTAGACAACTCCACAGACGACACCTGCCACCTGTGCCAGGACACACTACAAACAATTGAACACATTATGACAGACTGTACCGCTCTAGCACAACAACGACACAACACAACATCACTAGTGCGCTGAACCTGTCCACTCCGGAGAGGGCGATCGGTTACCTGTGTGCCGCCGGCTTGCTCGATCAGGGTGGGCTGATCGGCTAACCAACAACAACAACAATCTTCTATACTATAAAAAAGCAGTCCTGTCTGTCCGTTTTTCTGTAGACACCATGTAAGGGTGGCAAGCAATTATTGTCCCCCCCCTTGCACAAATGAATCTAATAGAGGCACAAAAAATGATTATTGCATTTTTAGACAATTTAATTCTTCGTCTAAACAAAACCGCTCAATAGTTGGTGTTGCCTCCTTGTGCTTGGCGGACGGCTTCAAGTAGGCAAGGAGAGACTCGAAAAGGCCAGTGTCGTACTCAAGATTTCGGAGGATTGTTTCGATTGTGGTGCTCCATGGTCCGGCGGCAGATCGGGTGGCTGGTGGTTCAGCAAGCATCAGGGATTGCACTCAGTCTTTCAGGATGGATCCTGAACGACTCTAACCGCCGGACCATGGGATGGAGTACACATCGAAACAATATCCTCCGAATCTTCCATATCATCCAGCATTGCTTTCCTTTTCCTTCCCCTCGGCCTTCTACCTTCATATCTACCCTCTATCACCTCCTTCAACAATCCTTCTTCTCTCAACACATGTCCGATCCATTTCTTGTCTTTCTCTTATCACTTAATGAGTCTTCTTTCCTCCTCACCTGTTGCAGTACTTCCTTATTACTTTGGTGTTCCCTCCAGCTTATCTTTAGCATTCTTCTCCAAATCCACATTTCAAAACTTTCCAGGAGTTTCTTTTCAGTTGTTTTCAGTGTCCATGTTTCTGCTCCATACAGTACCACACTCCATATCAAGCTTTTACTAACCTTTTCTTCAGCTTCAAGTTGAGTTTACCTGTAAGTAGTCTTTTCTGTCTCTCAAAAGCTACCTTACCCATACCAATTCTAGATATTACTTCCTTATTCAATCTCATTGTTGGTTAATAAACTTCCCAGATATTTAAACTGCTCAGCTTTTCTAAGGTCGATTTCCTATCGTTAGGTTCATTTGTGCTCCTTTCCTTCTTGCAATTTTCATTACCTTTGTCTTGGTCTCATTAATTCTCATTCCGAATTCTTCCGCCGTTGTTGTCAAGCTATTGACCATTTTTTGCAGTCCTTCCTCAGTACTACAAACAAATGCCTTGTCATCTGCAAACCTTACAGATTTGACCAATTTACCTCCCACTCTGATTCCCTCTTCCAGATCTGAGAGTGCTTCTATTACACTGGGGAACAAATTTCAAATTTTTGTCTATTGAATTAGATTTGACAGTTAGTTCTAGGTAATTTGGGTGCGCTGAGCACGAATTTTTACTCGGTTTTGCTCTATCAGGTCCTGATTTTGCTCAACACCCCTCCTCTTTCGTCGTATTCATAAAAAGGTTTTTTTCTCAATACTCGCTGTCTTTTTGCAGTTACACATTATGCAACTAGGTTTTTATCTAGGTATTTGTACCTATTGTTATGGTATTGTTGTATTATGTATATTTTTATATGTAACACCCTAAAAATATTTTAATTTTGTCATTTTTAACCCATTTTAATATTAGTAAATTAAGCTAAAAATATCATAGAATTCTAAAATTTTCTCGAGCGTTCCTGTTCTCTGTAGAGTATTCTAGAGGGACAACTAAAATATATAAAAGCGACTCGTTTCCAGAGTTAATCAGTCAATTCAATCAGTCAGTCAGTCAGTTGAGTTGGTAGTTAATTAAGTTTGGGCATTAACATAATTTTGAATTGGCATATGATTTAGTGAGTAATTTTGTCATCGTGATTTAATATAGTTGATTTAATTAGACGTAATTTATATTGTACCTACTCATCCGTGTTTCTAGTTTAATTTCATAGATTGTAAGTACCTATTTCATAATAAGTACCTATTTAAACTAATTTTTGTGTTTATATTTCAGATTTTCTTAAATTTATATGAATTAAGGGCTTTAAATACCTTTACAAATTGGCAGAACAATCAAGCAATATGTCATCAAGCACTAGAAAGTTCAAATGCAAAAACAACCCTGATTCCTTCTGTTATATATGTGGAAATTTTACACTTCCACATCAACGAGCAAATATAACTGACTTCGTAAAAAGAGCTTACTTAGCTTATTTTGGCATAAAACTGGGGGACCAAGATAAATCGTGGGCTCCACATAAAGCCTGCACTATATGCATTGAAAGACTGCGACATTGGACGAAGGGTTCGGATTCAAAAATACCTTTTGGAGTTCCGATGGTAAGTTTATGATTTCATAAAACTACGTAATTTAATCACTAGTATACTGTAACTTACCTAAATGTAATTGTAACTTAGGTACATAAACAAAAATTTACAGAAAATGTTTATAAGAATCTCAAATATTGCATAAGGTTGAAACACATAGAAATGTTAAATGTTTGGGTGATAACTTTTGATAAAATTCATAAAAACAAGTCTCTCGTCGCTTTTGTTAACGCTTTACAATTTTTTTTCCATATCAGGTGTGGCGAGAGCCTACTAACCACGAGACCGATTGCTACCTTTGCTTTGTCAAGACTTCGGGCTTCACTAAGAAAATAAACATTGTATCGAGTACCCAAATTTCGACACCGCGATACGACCTGTGCTACATTCAAATGAGATCCCCATTCCAAAATTTAAGGGTCTGCCAACTCAAGAATTAGTTGAAGATGTTCCTGAAAATATTGTTATGCACTTTGAGGAGTCAGACACCGATTTTGACCCCAGCGTATTTGAAAGTCAAAACGATCCGCAAAAGTTTAACCAGGCCGAGTTGAATGATCTTGTAAGGGATCTAAATTTGCCAAAAAAGGCTGCGGAAATTTTAGCTTCAAGACTTAAAGAGAAAAACTTGCTTACTTCAAACACATACATTTCATTTTACAGAAAAAGAGAAGAAGAACTTGTTAAATATTTTAGAACAGAGGATAGTTTAGTATATTGCTGCGACATAGTTGGTTTGTTAAAGAAGATGGGGGTTGAGTCTTACGATGCAAATGATTGGCGCTTGTTTTTAGACAGTTCGAAAAGAAGTCTTAAGTGTGTGTTGTTGCATAATGGCAATCTATACGGCTCGATACCGATTGGGCACTCAACAAAATTAAAAGAAAAGTATGAACATATAGAAAAGGTTTTAAATCTTATCAAATATAGGGAGCACGAGTGGATCATATGTGTTGACTTAAAAATGGTTAATTTTCTGCTAGGACAACAAGGAGGGTATACTAAATATCCCTGCTTCCTTTGCTTATGGGACAGCAGAGCCAAGGAAGAACATTATTTCAAACAAATCTGGCCAGCACGAACATCACTTACTGTCGGAGAAAAAAACGTAATTAATCCACCTTTAGTGAGCAGAGATAAAATCATATTTCCTCCTCTGCATATAAAACTAGGCCTCATTAAACAATATGTAAAAGCTTTAGATACGAACGGCGAGTGTTTCAAATACATAACTTCAAAATTTCCAAGTTTAAGTTATGAAAAAATCAAGGCGGGAATTTTCGACGGTCCACAAATAAGAACAATGATTAAAGACAGCAATTTTCCTAATGTCATGAATGAACGCGAAAAAAATGGCTGGTTCTCATTCGTGGACTTGATAGAAAACTTTTTAGGCAATTATAGGGCAGATAACTACGAAGAAATCGTAAAAAAACTTTAAGGGACTACAAAGAGTTAGGTTGCAATATGAGCATAAAAATGCATTTTTTGAATAGCCATCTTGACCAATTTCCAAGTAATTTAGGTGATGTAAGTGACGAACAAGGGGAGAGATTCCACCAAGATATCAAAATTATGGAGGAACGGTACCAAGGCCGCTGGGATTCCCACATGATGGCTGATTACTGCTGGTGCTTGAAAAGAGACCTGCCATCAACAAGCAAATACGCTAGAAAGTCTTACAAAAGAAAATTTTTGCCACAGTGAAAGCTTCATATCTGTTTGTTTTTTTATTTTAAGTCATTTCTATCGTTATAATGTAATTTTACTGTAGTTTGAACTGCTTGTATTCATGAAACTTGAAAAAAAAATTTAACACATGACTTAATTTTTTAGTCCTAATTTGAAAAATCTGGAAAATGGCACATAGGCTGTCGACAAGAATCAGGACCTGATAGAGCCAAACCGAGTTGAAATTCGTATTCAGCGCACCCAAATTACCTAGAATCAAGTGTCAGATATCATTCAATAAAATACGTGTTGCCCAGTGTTATCATTGCTTCCGCATAGATGTTAAATAACACGGGGACAGGGAGCATCCTTGCCTGACCCCTCTCCCAACCAATCCCTCCGATTCTCCTCCTGCAACTCTAACATTCACAGTCTGAAGATATAGATTTTTTATCAGCCTACGGTCCCTCCAGTCAACATTAATATTCTTCAATATTTCCATTAGTTTCCTCCATTGACTCTGTCAAAAGCTTTTTCAAAGTCAATAAAACAAACAAACATTTCCTGATCATGTTCCAGCATTCTCTCCCATCATTCTCATAATACCAATAGCTTCTCTTGTTCCGCATTTTGACCTAAATCCAAACTGATCCTCTCCAATGTACTGCTCAGCTCTGTTCGTTAGTCTTCTGGTTAGTATCCTTAGCATTATTTTTGATGCATGGCTGACCAAGCTTATGGTTCGAAATTCTGAACACTTGGTGGCTCTCGGTTTCTTGGGATAGTAATCATAGAGACTCTCATAAGTCAGCAGGCCAGTCTCCACTTTCATACATGTTTCTGCACAATACATTCACCTCTCTAGCATCACCTTCAAGACTTTTCAGACGTTCTGCTGGTACATCATCTGGTCCTGGGGCCTTGCCATTTCTTAGGTCTTTTACAGCCATCTCTACTTCTCTTTCTAATATGTCCGGTCCCATACGATCTACTTCCACCTCATCTGCTTCCCCCATTTCGATGTTATTAGGTTTGTTCTCTTTATCATACAGTTCTTCAATATACTCACTCCATCTCTTCCTTATATCTTCTGGTCTTTTCAGTTTTTCTCCATTTCTCCCCTCTATTTCTCGCACTCCCAAGCTACTTCTTTTCCATCTATTTATGTCCTTAACTTTTTGGTACATTATATCAGTTCTTCCTTTCCTGCATGTATAATCACCCCAAAAATATTTCTACATGAGGAGTGGAAGTTGTAGGTACGGAACAAACTGCTACTATTTCCACCCTTTTATATGCACAGTCAATTAGAGAAAATAAGTGCCTAAATATGGAGTGTTCGTATTTTCACATCAAGGGTATTCAAAGAAGTGAACGAGAAAGAACACCTCACATCCTAAATAGAAGTAATGACAGTGGCAATGAAGTAAATTTTTTAGAGGAAATGAGAATGATAAAAACACGACTGTCCTTCTAATGAAAAAAAGCAGAACTTCGCAAATATATGCACTCCAGCATTACATACATCACTCTCCTATTCAACACAACCTACCGTTAATACAACATCCACAATGGTATCAAGCCGCAGCCCCAGTACTCCCAAATGCAGCAGCCCAACCAATAACACCAAAGAGGAATCGACAACATCGACCAGGAAATGGCCATTATCTAGGAAGACCGAGCACGAAGATTAGAAACCTTATAAATTTATTATACACAAATATATTAACCATTCAGACTGCAAATTACAATATGGTACTTGAAAATTTAGTTCTGGAAAACAGAATATAATGGAAACACACTTACATAAATGTGAAAAAAGCTGTGATTGAAAACTGCATCGGGGATACTGAAATAGGTGAGATGAAGGTATATACTGTATACTCATATATGAGATAGTATTCATTTCGTAGCCTATTCGAATTTCGGAGTTGAAACAGAACTATGCCTACGTTTAATTATTTCAGACTTTAAAAATATTTCGAATTTTGTAATTAAACTTGTTACAATATTTGCTATAAAGCCCAAATATTAATTTCCTTAACACTCAAATATTAGACTTGGGTATACTATATAGTTATAAAAAATACCCCAATCTAGTATTTGAGGGTTAAAAATATTTTACAAAATTACTAAGCGAGTAATTTCATGTAATTCATATTAAATTACACACAGAAATGATTTAAGGAAATTACTTACATTAGTAGCTTCACGTTAAGATTGCCAGATTTTTTGGCGGACAAACCGGGACAATAAAATTTTTTATTTCGATTTCAATATATTGATGCGTAATTTACATATATATTCACATAAAATTTCTACATAATAATTTTTATTAAAACAAAATGAATTTCTCAACATAAATTAAAATGAATAAACATTTTCTTTCAAACAAACAAAAAATAAAGTACATTTTTTTTCCAACAACTAACTAAAAATAAACAAGAAACACATCTACTCATACTTTCCACTGGATTTAGCATCCTTTTTTTGTGAAACCGTCCCAAGAGGCCAAACACCAGAATAATCCCAGAAAATCGGGACATCTGGCAACCCTACCTCACGTTGTCCTGACCAAAATCTACAAACGTCAAAGAATTTGAAAAAGAACTGGTTTATTTTAAGCCAATAAGTCCTACTTTCAGATGCCAGAGGTAGAATGATTTGCTTCCAGAAGGAAATATTTTCATGCATCACGATGAAATTTTTTTTTATGTATTTATAAGTTTACTTCCCCTTGTATAAATGGCTATTATGCAGCTAAGGGGCGTCGCGGCTTTATAAACATACACTACCCTTTTCGACTTTAGAAATATATGTACATCACACTACAATTAATTATATACTGGGGAAATATAATTTTATGGTGAAGTTAGAAAAATGTTCGGAAAAATTCGAATTTGCCGCTATCGCCGCCATGATGAACATGGCGGACGTCAACCAATCACCATGCGACATGCGTTCTCGTGACGTCATCCAGCCAATCAAATTTAAACCTGGCTCTATCCCAAGTTTAAAATCGTGTCATTTCTCTTTTGGTTTATACTCTTTTAGTATTTTTAATAGCTGTAAGTGGGGCTTCCACCCGAAGCCAAACACTTCAACTATATCTGAACTTAGCCAAGCTGCTAAGATTTAAGTTCTTTTCTTTCCTCCAATGGTCCAGTTTATTGTGTCATACCGACATATGTTTCTTGTTGGGCCCATTGTCCGATGTAACTGCTGGGGTCCAGAGTCAAAACCTTGACCTGGTGGGATCCCCCGCGTTGATCCCTTTCGTGAAGTTTCTTCTCTGGGACTGAGAAAAATTGCACCATTGCTCTCCTCACCCACCTTGGTGCGTAAGCGGATGGAGGGGACCTTTTTATCCTGGGTGACGTCCTGCCAGTGTGTGAGCTTTCGTTAGTATACATTACGTCCCATTCTTGTTTGTGGAAAGCTACATACAGGTGGGAGGGTTTTCCCAGCACCCGTCCCTTATTTTTAGTCGCCTTTTACGACACGCTGGGACCACGTGGGAAGTATTCTTTAAATCCCCTATCCCCAGGGATTTCTCAGTCTAGATTCCAACATGGTGTGCGAAACTTGCAATCTTAATGATATCGAAGTTCATCATTATTTTTTTTAAATTATTGTTGTTGTTGTTGGTTAGCTGATCAGCCCACCCTGATCGAGCAAGCAGGTAACCGATCGCCCTCTCCGGAGTGGACCAGAGGTTCAGCGCACTAGTGATGTTGTGTTCGTTGTTGTGCTAAAGCGGTACAGTCTGTCATAATGTGTTCAATTGTTTGTGGTGTGTTGTGGCACAGGTGGCAGGTGTCGTCTGTGGAGTTGTCTAGTCTGTGTTTATATGTCCGTAAGTTGGGTTGATATTCACATCGGAATCGATCTGCTCAGGCTGATCTCTGACCTGTTAATGGGTGGCGGCTTCGCACCTAGGACCGCATTCGGACCGAGTCGTGTCAGTGCTTTGTGGGTTAGGTGTGTGTGTGTGTGTGTATGTGTTTTCTGTATTGTGTGATGTCTGTTGGGCGTGGTATGGAATGGAATATTTGGTTATAATGTTTCTCTGGTGTTACCTTAATGGTACGAGGTGTCGGTACATGCTTGTACATGTAGTGGCAAGGGTGTTGTGGGTTAGTTGTCGCTGCTGCCATGAATTGTGTTCCCCCTCATGTCTAAATGTTCCCTAACTTTCAGTATTTTTGTTTCTGTGTGCAGGTGTTCTATTGGTGTTGTTTGAGTGCATCCTGTAATGATACGAAGTGCGTTGTTTTGTATTGTCTGTAAGGTGTTTATGTGTGTGTTTGAGATAATGGGTGCCCAGCATGGGCTAGCTAGTCCATAACTGAGCGAATATATTGTTTGTATATGAGTGATGTTTCCTGCTGGTGTCCAAAGTTTGTGCATGTAAATGCCCTAAGCGTTAAGACTTGACGTACATTTGTTTTTAATGTCCTGAATGTGGTTTCCAAAGATAATGATGTGTTGTATGTGACCCCAAGTATTTTGGTCCTGTGAGTGTGTGGAATGTTGGTGTTGTTTAATGTAAGCTGTGGAGTTATCTGGTGTTCTTTTGTATTGCTTGTAAGCAAGGTGATGGTTGATTTTGTGGGCGCTACTTTGAGTCTATTGTGTGTGAGCCAGTCTTGTATACTGTTTATGTATGTTTGTAGGTTATTTGTAGTGGTGTCGATGTTGTTGTGGGTGGATGTTAGAGTGATGTCATCTGCATATGATGATAAGGTAAGCTTGTTATCTATGGGTGTTGGAATGTCATGCATGTATACTGTAAGTTGAACAGTGTTGGTGAGAGAACAGAGCCTTGAGGGACCCCGTTCGGAAAAAAGCTTGTTTTTGGATGACTTGCCATTAAATGTGACATGTGAGTATCTTCCTGAAAGATAATTGCTGAACCACCTTTTGGTGTTATTGTGCATGTTTGTGTTGAGTATTTTGTTTATGAGAGGGAAGCGTGGGATAGCATCAAATGCTTTACTAATGTCTATTGTTGCTAATAGTGTACGTTGAGCTGGTCGTCTGGAGTTGATGCCATCCATGATGTGCTGCGTGAGGTTAGTGAGTAATGTCGTGGTTGAGTGGTGAGGTCTGAATCCATGTTGAGTAGGCGATAGTGGTATGTGTGGGTTGGTGATTTGTAAGATTAGTCTTTCTGTTACTTTAGAAGGTGTGCATATTAAAGTAATGGGTCTATAGGAAGCTGGTTCTGTTGGATTTTTGTTTGGTTTGAGTAGTGTAATAATTTTACCTTGTTTCCATATGTCAGGAATAATACAGTGTTGGTATGAATATGTGCTGATATTTGTGAGAGCTAGTATTCCCTGTGGGCCCAAGTGTTTAAGGTGTATGTTAGATATGTTGTCTGGTCCAGTAGCCTTCAAATTCTTAATGCTTTTGATGATCTTGGTGGTCTGGTCTGTATTGAAGGGTGTAATGGTCATGTCGAGTCTGTAGGTTTTCTTGTGCCTGGCTGTTTGTCTGTCTGCGTGTTTCTGGTTGTTTCTGTTTAAGTGACTTATCTTTGCGTAGTGATTAACTAGAATGTTAGCTTGTTGTGTATATGTTGGGATATTATGTAGTGTGAGCATATGATAATGCAGTGCTGTGATCTAGCTACTTGTGAGTTGCCCCCGGTCAATTGAATGCCCGGTTAGGTCAACTGAATGCCAGGTTAGGTCAATTGAATGCCCGGTTAGGTCAACTGAATGCCAGGTTAGGTCAATTGAATGCCCGGTTAGGTCAACTGTACGTCCTTGACGATTGGTTAGGTTAAGTCATGATATTTTCGTTAGTTTTAATAAAAATATCACCACTTAACCTAGCCAATCGTCAAGGGCGTACAGTTGGCCTAACCGGGCATTCAATTAACCCTTTAACGCCGAACGTTTTTGTAGGGTTAAGTCTAAATGCGTGTATTTGAAACGGTACCTATTCGACCCAGTCGGCGTTAGAAGATTAACCTTAGTTATTTAATTGGTGATAATTCTTGTTTTTTCTGTATTATTTGGTAATAATTCTTGTTTTTTTTCTGCTACTTTTTCGTGCTTTGTGCAGTGGTACTTGTCTATCCAAAACACCTTAAAACGTGTTTTTTCATAATTCCACAACTATTGACAATATCTACTACAGTAACTACACAAAGCATGAAAAAACATGCAGAAAAAAGCAAAAATTATCACCGAACTCGGCGACACCCCTTACCTGCATAATTATCGTATAAATTACAATACAATTTCGTCATTCTTTTAAATATTGTTTATAATGATTAACTTATATTTAATGATTATTTTCTAATCTAATAATTTAGCATCTTCAATTTTATTTGTTTGATGTGAATTTATTATATACACCTTCATTGATATACAGTAGTCTAATTGTTTTGAAACAAAAATGAAGATAGTTTGGAAAATGAAGGGCTGCAATCATCGTACTTCTGGCTATACATAAAAGTAACAAGTTTTTTATTTTTGATAGCGCGCACCGATATTTCACTTATTTATTTTTCATCTGCTTCAGTTACGATTCAGTTCTTTTTAAGTGTTTTTGTGTGGTGGTGTTTTGTATTATTTCGGAAGTGTATGGCGTTGTTAAGTGTGTGTTTGTGTGTATATATATATGGGCCTATATATTATTATAATTATAAAATATATGTGTGTTTGTGTGTGTACGGGCGCAATACATTTGCGACAATAAAATTTCTTTGAAAGAAAGTGGTATGGTGTTTTCATGAAACAGACCTGTGACTCATACCATGTCATTGGTAAGTACACGCCTAAATTTACTATTCTTAAATCAATGTAATATATCAGTCTAATGAAGGAAAAATGTATTTAGTGTATAATACCAAATTTACATTCCATTTTGAGTCTATGACATAAAATTAGAAATGAATTATTCACAAACAAAAATAATCTACTGTAAGGTTAAAGGCTCTAGGCTTAGGCTAGTATCATAAAGATAATACGATTCATATTTTGGATCAGGTAATGCTGTGAAATCTTTCAGATGCATATAAATCAGGGAAGTGGTTAGTGGTTATCATTCTGATTTATTTTCGTCTAGACAGGTAACAGGGCATTTGAATAAAGAAAATTTATAGGCTTATTATGGACTATTGTTTGTACTGTAAGTTTAATGTAGAACCTGAGTTGTCTAATCTGTAATCAAGCTATGCTTATGGACTGTTTCATGCATGCGTAATATCTTCAGAATTATAATAGCCAAATTAATTCTATGTAAATTCACCTGAAATAGTTGTTTTTGCGTTAAAATTTGTTTGGCTTAGACGAAGCCTTCGCAAACTTTTATAAGCTAGGCCAGGGTCCCCAACCTTTTTGTGCGAAGAGCACATTCAAGACTACCGGTAGTGCGGCGGGCACCATTTACTTTTTCAAGGCAAATTTATAGTTGGATTTAATAATAAACATAATACATAAAAAACCCATTTAATTCCTATGTAAAATAATGAACATAATACACAAAAAAAACATTTAATTCCTATGTAAAATAATGAACATAATACACAAAAAAAACATTTAATTCCTATGTAAAATAATGAACATAATACCCCAAAAAAACAAGGATGGGCTAACTAAGAATCTTAGAAAAATGATCAAAACGATAACTTAATTTATTTATAAAGAAATAATTATTTTCAAATAAATGAGCATGTTTCTGTAATTAACTACTAAAATTTAATAAAATGTTAAGTATGTTACATATTTTAAATATTTAGTAACTAAATATTTAAAATATGTAACATACTCAACATTTTATTAAAAATTCAAATAAAAACTTATCAATCGTAGTCATTCAGTGGCGGGCACACGCAAAAGGGTCGGCGGGCACCATGGTGCTCGCGGGCACAGGGTTGGGGACCCCTGTGCTAGACGTCCAGCAATGGGCCCGGAATTGCTCCCACACCACCACAATGCTCGTCTTGCTTTTGCTCGTGAGCATGTCAATTGGAATATGGTCCAGTGGGGACGAGTATTGTTCAAGGACGAATCAAGATTTAATCTTCGAATATCCGATGGACGGGAAAGAGTGTGGAGAAGAACAAGAGAAAGATTCGCCCTGCGCATTTTTATGGAGAGGGTTGCTTTTGGAGGAGGCTCAGCAAGATGAGCGTTGCGGTGGTGTGGGAGCAATTCCACGGTCATATTTCACGTGTATATTACGATGTCATATACACGGAGTTTGCTAAAGCTTTCGACAAATGTGATCATGGTATAATAGCACATAGAATGAAATATATGGGAATAACAGGCAAAGTGAGAAAATTGATCTACAACTTCCTCAGAGAACGTCTACAGGTCGTTAAAATTCAAGGTATATCATCATCAGTATCGGAAGTACGCAGCTCAGTACCACAAGGAAGAGTATTGGTCCCGCGCCTTCTCATTATCATGCTAACAGACATAGATAATGAAGTATACAGCTTGTGATATGCCAGCAACACGAACTTAGATGTAGCTCGTAGCGTAAACTAACCCACTTTTTGTTATATTCTTCATACTTTTTTCTTTTCTTATCCTCTCTTTACTTGCATGTCTGTAGTTTTCATGGTATGACAGTGTTTAAGTTAAGACTGTTTGCATGGTTTGTAAGCGTTCTTATCTTACTTCTTTTCATCTTTCACCCCTTTCTTATTCTCTTCGACTATTTTTCCGACTTGTCGGCAGTGGCCGGCGGATGATGATGGTGAATCTTTCTCTCTTTTTCTGAATGAATGTTAACCCACGAGTGATAGGTTTTGTTACTTACTTAACCCCTTATTCTCTTCTTTTAACCCTCTACTCTCTTCTTTTTCTCGGGCTAACCTTAGAGTGGGTCTTAGGGCCTTTGTTAGCCTTAGCTTCTGCAGATCTGTAGATCCTATACTGGCGATACAAATATCAGTAGAAAAATCAGCGTTGCAAAAGAGGTGGAGACCTTGCAGAGGGACACAAACAGAATATAAAAATGGTCAGAAGAGAACAAACTGACATTTAACACCGAGAAATTTCAGTTCTTGAGATATGGTAGAAATGAGGAACTTAAACAGACAGCATATTACGCCCGGGACAGACAGGAAATTCAGAGAAGCACGAAAGCGGTCGACTTGGGGGTAATAATGACCGATGATGCCAAATACGAGACACAAAATCAGATAGCGATAAACAAAGCAAAAAGAGTCGCGGGACAGGTACTAAGAACGTTCAAAAAAGACAAGACAGTAATGATTCCCCTGCTAAAAACACTGATCATACCAAAACTTGAATACTGCTCAGTCTTGACGTCTCCATACAAGAAGGAAAAAATTAATAAACTGGAAGATATTCAGAGACACTTCACAGCCAAGATCGATGGCTGCAAAGAACTCAACTACTGGGAAAGACTACGTAAACTATCTGTACTCCCTGGAAAGAAGACTAAACCTAATTACCATCCAAACAACACTTGAAAATAGGCAGGGCCGTACCGACCTGTCATGGCGCCCTTATGCGCCCCCTACCCTAATAAATTCGGAACATATACAAATTGATTATGATAGAAATACATAATTAATTAAAATACATAATTATTTAATAAATAATACATAATTAACACATAATACATAATTAATTAAAAATCCAAATTTCATTCTACGTGGCAGCTCTAAGACCAACAATTTTTCACCCCCACACGTCGGCGCACTGGGCGGCCACACCGCTCGCCCCTGCCTTGGTACGGCCCTGAAAACAGGAAAGGCAGAATGTGTAGTGTTTCCAAATTAAAGGCCCGACAAGAGACCTCCTCAACACTGAAGGAAACAGCTTGGTTGTCAGGGGGCCAAGACTTTTTAACACGCATGCAACTGCTACGAGATTTCATTCATCACTAAATACAGGGTGGGCCGTAAGTTTCCATACATAGGAAAAATTAAACGTTTGTTTTTATGTTTCAGATACCCTAAGAATATGCGTTTGACGAAAGAGCAACGAATTGAAATCATACTGATGGCTGGGTCGGGAAGCAGTCGCATGGTTGCAATGAACTTTAACAGACAACATGGAACGAACATCACACACGACACTGTGGCAAAACTTATTAACAAGTTTCAGAAAACTGGAAATGTTGCAGATCAACCGCGAAGTGGTCCAAGACGTACAGCCACCGATGAAGACACAACAGCTACGATACTTACAGCGCTTACACGGAGTCCCAGAAAAAGTACATGACGGTTGTCTGCAGAAAGTGGTGTCAGCAGATCGAGTATCAGGCGCATTTTGAAAGCAAACAAATGGGATCCATACAAATTGCATATGGCACAGCATTTGAGTGAAGACGACCCGGATAGACGGATGGAATTCTGTGAATGGGCATTAACCAAAGTGAACGAGGATGCAAACTTTTCAACTAAGATCTTGTTTACTGATGAAGCAAATTTTTACGTCAATGGAGAGGTTAATCGGCAAAACATACGTTACTGGAGTAATGCTAACCCTAACTGGCTGAGTCCGACGAAGATGCAAGGTGCCGGTAAAGTGATGGTGTGGGCCGGGATATGGGGTGACAGAATTATTGGACCAATTTTTGTCAGTGGAAATCTTAATGCCGAAAGGTATCTTAACATGTTGCAAGAAGAGATTTTCCCATCCCTGCTAAACGAGGAAGGTAACTTCCCAGTTTACTTTCAGCAAGATGGAGCTCCACCTCATTATGGTCTTCACGTGCGTCGGTATTTGGATCAGCAGTTTCCGGATGCTTGGATTGGTCGGCGTGGTCCTGTGGAGTGGCCTCCCAGATCCCCAGATCTCACCCCCCTTGATTTCTATCTTTGGGGGCACTTGAAGGCCATGGTGTATCAGGAAAAGATACGAGACATAAATCATCTAAAGGAACGTATCACCAACGCCATTACAAGCATAACGTCAACTGTGCTAATGCGTGTTCATCAACAGTGGGGAACACGTATTGAAATGTGTTTTCAAAACAATGGCAACCATGTAGAGCATATTATATAAATAAAAATGGTTGTCCATAAAAAAATGTTTATTTTTCCTATGTATGGAAACTTACGGCCCACCCTGTATATTGATACTCTTTTCCAGTTTGTAACGTACGTTTCAACCTTTCAAATGTTCCGTGCGATAATTCCTCATTCCATGACGGTCAAACTTGTTGCCCCTCCTCTCATTACCAGTAATTACCAGTAATTCAACCAGGTTTTTGCGAATGAGGCTTAGTTTTAAGCCCATGATTTCCTTATTTATTTAGAAAGTCTGCACTGCCCATCATTCTCATTGTCTCGTCCGTTAGTTGAAAACAACTCTCTCTCTCTCTCTCTCTCTCTATGTATATATATATATATATATATATACTGTATATACACGAAGCATGACCTTCGTGAAATGAGGAATCATCGCACGGAACATTTGAAAAGCTGAAAGGTGTATATATATTGCGTCGGCAAAAAAAAAGGGAGACCTTTTAAATCCTTCATATCTCGGCAAATACGGTACATAGAAGCATGAAATTTTAGTATGTCAGTACTAGGTAATTTTATGGTTTGTATGCCATCTTTTAGCATTTTAGCTGAGAAATTGGATTTAGGGCGAATATTCTAGAAAAATCTTGCTGATAAAATCGATTTTAATTAAAGCGATTTTAATTAACGTAAGCCAACTGCAGGAGGTTTGGACAAGTTTCTCAAGAAAATCGATAAAACAGGAGATATCTAAAGAATACCAGGTAGCGGTAGTAAATTTGACCACCAAACAGTCCTGATTAAAAACCTGTCGATTACGGCCTTTGGGAAAATTTGTCACAGAATTTGTCGGGTCAAAGTAAGAAATGTCGTTCATTTCTTCTGAAAAAATGGGATGAGCTACCACAAGAACAAATCAATAAAGCCATAGATGAGTTCCGTCCTAGACCGAAAAAGGTTGTAGAAGTTCGTGGTAAACATATCGAGCAGTTTTTTTAACATCAAGGTAGCACCATATGTGAGTACTTTGTAACTTTTTATCTGCACATACAATGCAGTAGTAGTGTAAATGCCTCCTGAACTACTGTATATAATATATATATATATATATATATATATATGATGCAAACCCACAAGGAAGGAAAAAGAAAATGAAACCAAAGCCTTTCATGTATTCAGAGGTAGACCTCCCTGAAATGCATTCTCTTGGGGGACAGGTATTGTATGCCGATACAGATCCTCTCTCTCTCTCTCTCTCTCTCTCTCTCTCTCTCTCTCTCTCTCTCTCTGTTTTATATACAATATACATATATATATGTCTGCCGATTTAATTTGTTTAAAAAAGTGTATTTTTAACTTAAAAATCTTTGAAAAGGTAAGAATGTTGGTTAAGGGAGGTTTTGAAAAGTTGATGATGGTGGAACAAGATTCGAAAGAGAACACAGGAACAATTAATGTAGTTTTTCAATCATTCCACGCTCGAAACCAGTCTACAGTTTGTGTGGAAGTCAATTTGGACTTATCATTTTACTACCATCAATCGACCACCTCCCACATTCACTACAGAAAAAAGAAAAGAAAATATATATATACACAGGGCGTCCCAAAAAAATGTATACACACTTTAACAGCTGATAGCTCAATTGATGTTTCTTTCTTTCCAAGTTAAACCCATTAGAATTAATAATGGCAGTCAGACTAAGCTTTGAACAAAGGAAATTCATTCTAAAATGCTACTGGAAGTGTGAAAACGCAGTTGAAGTGCAAAGACAGTTTAGGAGGGAGTTTCAAACAGATCCACCAACGCGACTTACCATCACTCGAATTAGAGATAAGTTTGAAGCCGATGGAACTGTTCAGAATGTCCACAAGAAGCGTTCCGGAAGACCACGGACATCGACAAGCCCCACAAAGCAAGAAAGAGTACTGGAAACGTATCACCAAAGTCCAAGAAAATCTGTGCGGCAAGCGAGTCGTGAGGTAGGAATTTCAGAATCGTCTGTCCAACGCATTTTGAAGCGCTGTCAATGGAAAAGTTACATTCCAAGATTAGTCCATGCTATTAATGAAGATGATGATGATCCGGACCGAAGAGTGGAGTATTGCGAGTGGTACTTGGCACGATGTGGATGTGGATTGGACGAAGGGGTTTCGTAGAATACCCTCCGCGTTCACCAGACCTCACACCACTAGACTTTTTTTATGGGGATACTTAAAAGACAAAGTCTACGCTATAAAACCTGCAACAGTCGCTGAATTGAGAGCAGCCATTGAACAAGAATGCACACAAATACCAAACGAAATGTTTCGTGATGTTTGCGATTCCATTGCTTCGCGTTATCAGCAGTGCCTGGACCAGAACGGACGTCAGTTTGAAAACAGGCGTTGACAAAACAATTAAATAATGTCTGTAGATTCTATTACATTTTGAAAAAGAAATGTATTTTAATAAACACTGCCTTTATAATTATTTAAAGTGTGTATACATTTTTTTGGGACGCCCTGTATATATAAATTCATAACAAATAACGAATTCGAAATTTATGTTAGAGTGTTGTGGGTAGTATGGCGGGGTAGAAAGTCAGATTGCCACCCTATAGCGTTAACAGGTGTGAACAAGCAATTACGGAATTGAGTCAAGACAGGTGAACAAAAAGGAATAGCATGTAAAGATTCATAAATCACCCGAGGAGGGGTAAGAGAGGCCAAACGAGTAGGGACCATGATAGTTGTGGGGTTACGAAGAGGGGGAAGGGAATGTGTGGGAGGTCTTTGAAAAATTGAGTGAAATGGTTATACGAGGATGGAATAAATATATATATATATATATAATATATATATATATATATATGCGACTCAGTGTTGTAGTGATTAGCATCGCTGACTCCGAATACACCTGCCCCAGGTTTGATCCCCAGCGATGTTTGGCGGAAATAGTTTTGTTGTGAGAGGGCCAAAACTGTTTATTCAGCTAGCTGCCCAAGGAACTAAAGAGCACGTGTGATGTTGCGGTGGACATCTTCAATTGTTCCTGTGTTCTCTTTCGAATCTTGTTCCACCATCATCAACCTTTTCAAAACCTCCCTTAACCAAAATTCTTACCTTTTCAAAGATTTTTAAGTTAAAAATACACCTTTTTAAACAAATTAAGTCGGCAGACATATATATGTATAATTGTATATTGTATATAAAACAGAGAGAGAGGGAGAGAGAGAGTATCGCCTCAGTATCTGTATCGGTATACAATACCCGTCGCCCAAGAGAATGCATTTCAGAGAGGTCTACCTCTGAATACATGAAAGGCCTTGGTTTCATTTTCTTTTTCCTTGTGGGTTTGCATCATATATATACATATATATATACACAGTAGTTCAGGAGGCATTTCACGAATTAGATACTGACATGAAATGTATTTTAGTGCTCAAATACGTCAATATAGCATCTAAATATAAATATTTACCAAAATACTCCTCTAAAGAAACTTAACTCCTATCATTTGAGAATAAAGTTATCACTAGGGCAGTCAAAAGTTGACCGAAAAAATTAAGAAAGTTGACCTTACGAATTGAAAAAATTGACTTATAAAGTTGCCTTTACTTTCAATAATAAAAACGATACTTTAATTACTTATTCTTGCTCTTCTACATCAGTTGACCGATTGTGGTAAATTATGAAGTATTTGCCGACATTTTCTGGCAAAAAATTGCGATCCTTACTTAATAATTTATTAAGCATGGAGAAAGATCTCTCTACAGCGGCAGTTGTTGGTTGACATTGCAAAAGCTGACCATAAACTGTTGGTGAGATTTCAGGTCTACTGAGGTTAATTATTTCACAAATACCATTTGTCTTGAGTCTTGTTTCAATGTATTATTTGACTGAACACATATCTTCGCCAAGGTTGATAGAAGAAATGGTTTCATATGCCTCTCTAATGGTGCAATCAGATGCTTCCATCCTAGTCACTAAGCTAGCAATCAAACTATAATTCATTTTGATTGACATTAGTTGCTTTGGCAGTTTTTCATTAGCAACACTCTCTTTAGCCTTCTGAACAATGATTCCTTCATCTTCAAAATTTTCCACAATTGTCTTCACATTTGGAAAATTGTCTGCATAATAAAAAGCAGCGTTCAGCCAGCTTGCCCAACGTGTTACAATCGGTTCTGGAGGAGTTCCTATTTCAGCAAACAATTCCTTCCTTCTTTTGTTTTTAAGAGTAGAAGCCTTGACACATGCAATTAAAGTCTCAACATCACTATAAAATGCTCTTATTTGCATCGCAAAATTATGTAACAGATGCGCAAGACACGTTACATGGAAAAGTCTTGGAAAAAGTTGCTTGAGTGTCGCTCCAGCTGACACCATGTAACGAGCTGCATCAGACAGAAGTAAACAGAAATTTTCTCTTGGTATCTCGAATTCTTTTACAGTATCGTCAATCTTGTGTATGACAGTTCGTGCATTAACATTTCCAAGAAGAACATCGCACCTGATTAAATATGTTTTCTTGGGAACATCAATAGATCCAGCAAGTATGTTCAAATATTTGAGCCCCTTACTTCACTTTCATCAACAATTAGGAAAACTAATTTACCCTCTAGCAAATGTTTTATTCTACTTAACTCGCTTTCTGCCTGTTTCATTGCTATTGATCTGCAAGTTGACACGCAAGGCACTGCTACACCTAATTCAGAGAACAATTGTTTCACATGAGGGTTGCTCAACTTATGAAGAGGTATGTTGGCTGACAGAAATGTAGTCACAAGTTTTTCCGAAAAATCTGAAGACTTGTACTTTAAATGGGTTTGCGTCTTTTCATTTCCCACATTTTGGTTTATACCACGCTGGTGCTTTTGGGTAGAGCGATGTTTATCCACAAAAAAGGATTTGTCATGCTTGACCACAACATAACAAATCTGACAGTATAGCTAATTTTTTCCTGAACAAATGAATTCATTAGGATATTTTGCAATTATAGCGCGCACTTTAGCAATAGAACTAACTGCAACTTTTGGCATTTTAAATATCTGAAATCAAAAGAAATCGAAATCAGTGAAATCACAAATCAGAAAAAATCACAAATCAAAAATAGCAACCACAATACATACAACACAACCACATCCAAAACCAGAACGGACATAACTGAATAAGACAAATACGAGCAGCGAAGTTGCCAGTTAGCCAAAAAGATGCCAATTTTTAGTTATTTTAATTATTTATTCCAAAAAAATTGACTTTATTTACCCCTTGCTATTTTTTGACCTAACAGGTAAAAGTTGACTTTTGGTTGACCTATTAACTTTGGTAATATACCCCCTACAGGTGTTTTTATTGCATTTTCAGTCGTTTCAGCGAAAAGTGCCCCATAGGAAACAATTTGACTTTATTGACTTTTGACTGCCCTAGTTATCACAGTAAGAATTCACTTCTACGTCCTGTCCTTTAAAGACAACATTAATAAATAGGATAAACAACACAAGTTTAAAGTTAACTAAACATCGGGGTGTATATACACACACACACACACACACACTATATATATATATATATATATATATATATATATATATATATATATATATATATTTCTCCTGTACTGTTATTTTGACAGTTATATTTTTTGATTATATACATATTCCTCGTTCATATTTCTTATAGACATTACACACTGATCTATGGGTAGTGGGCCAGTGGCTACGCGAGAGACATAAGTAAAATGAATATCTATTGCATTTAACCTTCAAATAATATGCAAGAATCACTCTACACACACACACACACACACATTTCAATTTTCAGAACGTCGAATAATATAAACATTTACACAGATAAGACAGATCGCGAAGTAAACAGATAAACAATAGGTTCGCTTGCCGCGATATCACTATTTAATCATGACCATTTGCATAAAGTAGCCTCAAGATAGCTTCTTCCTGTAAGCAAGGTGGTGGCTTTGAGGTCTGAGGCTCGATTCCCGATGGTATTGGTAATAATACCAATATTACTAACTCATGAATTGTTATTATTATTATTATTAGATTTATCATCATTTTTTTAATTATGTTTTTATTTATTTTTAATTACTTTTAATTATTTATTCTCCGCCGCCGAATTTTTTTCCCTCTGTTTTTATTTCCTTATTTTTTTCTCCTTTAAAGCAATTTTTAGTTTTATCTCTCTCTCTCTCTCTCTACATTATCTCCATAATTCATCCTCTTAATTGAGCACATGGTCTTAAAATTCCCAATTCCTTCTCTTCCATTTTCGCCCATTATTTCTTGTTATTTTTCCTTCATTTACGCTAAACATTCGCCCTTGGCCCCTCTTTCCTACATATAAAAAAAAATAAACATCAAATGTTACAGTATTTCTCAATGGATTTGTTGATTGGCGGTTTCAGAGGTTTTGTAAACATGTTTCAAAGTGTCTGTAATGTAGAATGTAAAAATAAGTACAGTCACCCCATCCTATTTACATTCACACACTGTGTGACAGTTAAAATTATTATATTTGTTAAAATTACTGAATTTAAAATATAGAAATAAAATGTAAGGTTAAAATTGCAAATTATTAAAAAATAATATATTTTTCTATTTATTTTCATCCTTATTACTATCATCAGATATTTATTATTATTAAGCGGGTAAAATGTCGTTTTCACACATCGCTTTGGTCCTTTGGGCGAGTTGACCTTTGCTCTCTTTAACCCTAAGCTATATGATGCGTCGCTCGTAGGTAAGTGTGTACATCAGAGCTTTCCAAACTGTGTCGCGACACATTAGTGTGTCGCCAATACCTCCCAGGTGTGTCGCCAAATTTAGTTAATTATTTTCAATTTTTTTGTATTTTGAAAATTTTTATTTTTGTATCAACAAAATCGGCTACAAGATAAACCACCTGCTGAAAAATTATCTGATATTTGATATTTGATAAAAATTAATTAGTGTGTCGCCAACGTGAAAAGTTTGGAAAGCTCTGGTGTATATCCATAGATGATTTCCCGCTAATGTCTTCTTTTTTATATGGGGATGATAGGACCGAGCAGTATTCCAATTTGGGTATTATCAGGGTTTTCAGTAGAGGAATCATTACATTCCTAGCCCTTCGTTTAAAGGTTTTCAATATCTGACCCTTTATTCTCTTTGCTCTGTTTACTGCTATCTTATTTTGTGTCTGAAATTTCGCATCATCTGTCATTACATCCCCTAAATCTTTTGCTCTGGGCTTTCTGAATTTCCAGACCATTTGGGGTATAATATTCCATGGATTTTAGGTCTTCTCTTTTTCCGTGCCGTAGTATAGCCCCCTTGCTTTTTCTTATATATATATATATTAACGATTTAGATGTCGGTCTAGTCAGTACAGTTTCAAAGTTTGTGGATGACACGAAGCTGGGTGGCAGGGCGATTAATGACGAAGATAGAGGTAAAATCCAGGAAGATGTGAATAAAATCGTTGATTGGTCAGTCACATGGCAAATGAGATTTAATGTCGATAAGTGCAAAATTTTACATATAGGTTCGCGTAACGGTAATTTTGCGTATAGTATGTCAGGGAAGGAGTTAGCATGTATAGAGCAGGAAAAAGATTTAGGAGTTATAGTCACGGGTGATTTAAAAGTAGCGAAACAAAGTACAGCAGCGGTCAATAAAGCGAACAAAGTGTTACGTTTTATAGCTCGGAATTTTGAGTACAAATCGCACGATATTATAGTTCCTCTTTATAAATCATTAGTTAGACCCCATTTGGAGTACGCGATCCAATTTTGGAATAAGCATATGCGAAAAGATATAGACAAACTCGAAAGAGTTCAAAGACGAGCAACTAAGATGATTCCGCCGCTTAGGTCAAAGTCGTACGAGGATAGGCTTAAGGAGTTAAGATTGACTACACTCAAGACTAGGAGGCTAAGGGGCGCTCTAATCCATCCACCCAGGGTACCTATTTGTTTGCCAACCCGTTTAAAGGATCATGCGGTTGGCCCCACCTCTAGTCAGGTTTGGCTTAGAAGTGTGTTGCTCTCTTGCGCACTCCGTCACACATGGCAGCCTGGTGGAGGAGGGAAATTCTGTCTCGCGCTGTCCACCGCAAATGGTCATGTACTTCCCGGCTCATCTGGTCTAATATGCAGTCTAATTTCTTCATTTCTACCATATCTCAAGAGTTGAATTTTCTCGAATATATTATATATATATATATATATATATATATATATATATATATATACATACACACATACACATATATGACTGAACTCAGAATGATCCACTGAGGCTCTTTCATGATACACACAGATCGTGCATGGAACAAGGAACTCTTCTGGGAAAACTAAATCCACTTTTTATTTTTTGAATTGAGGTGCTTTACCCCGCTTTAGAATTATTATTCCTATTGTTATTTGAACTCTTTCCTTTGTTCTTTGAGTCCGTCGGGAGGATGTTAATAGCATTTTCCCCGAATTTGCAGGTTCCATATTTTGCGTAAGTCCTGCAAATGTTCGGGTGGTAGAAATTACATCTGTTTCCAAATATACATTGTCCTCTTTTAAATCTGCAATTATTTTTTATAGAATATCTGCACATAATTCCTTCCCCATATTTACTCGTGGCCTTTGTTTTTTGCTCCTTATTGGGGGACAGTTTCACTCCGTTTTCTTGACTGCCCTCTTGTCTTGTCCTATTTGCGCTATTTGTGCTTGTGTCCATCGTTACCTTTATGCTGTGTGTTGCATTTACACTCTTTGTCGCCTGTGTATATATATATATATATATATATATATATATATATATATATATTATGCAGGAAGGAGGGGCCAAGGACAAGTGCCCACAAAAGCGCTCCTCCCATAAAAGAAGTCAAAATCAAGGTCCGGGTTTTTTGAGATGCCTAGACACTGCGTTTGAAAGATGGGGTCATGGACTGGAGGAAAGATGGATTGAGGAAGATTGTTCCAGAGTTCTCCGGTTGAGTTGATGGAAGACTGAACGGTAAGGCATTAGGGAATTTTTTCCAGTACGAATTGTTCATTTATTTTTATTTCGTGTGTATATATATATATATATATAAGCAAACAAGGAAAAAGAAACAGGAAATCCGTGCGCTTTCGTGATATATTCACATCCTTTTCCCTGTGGTTGTTTGCTTATTAATAAGATCACTTGTTATTCTGCGATTTAAGTGCATATATATATATATATATATATATAATATATATATATAGAGAGAGAGAGAGAGAGAGAGAGAGAGAGAGAGAGAGAGAGAGAGAGATAGATGGACGGACAGGCAGATAGATGGATAGATAGCTGACAGACAGGTGGATAGATAGATAGATGGATAGGAATACCAACTGATAGAAATTGTTGGTGATGTGATGCTTTTTTGTGCGGTGGTTGTGCTAGTATGACGATTGTTGGTTATGCTTTTGTGTGTGTGTACGAATTGTTAATTTATTATATTTTTTCCTTTATTTCCCACAAATTGTGAAATATATTTTCCTGTACTAATATTTTGTTAATACTGTGCTTTGTATGATTATATATTTTCCGTTCTATTATTTGATCATATATGTGCCCCATTGTATATCCATTAACTCAGTTAAATAATCAGAACGATGTATTGGTGTTTTATTTATTCCTTGTACACAATTATATCATTTGTTTGGTTTCTAAAACGGATTTCAGAATAATTAATTAATTGCTATTTGTCAAATCGGCCTTCTAAGCCAACTGATGGAGGAATATATGCTTTAAATAAATTAATAGCGGAATCTGACAACTAAACTTTCTAAGCTAGATGACAAGAATATAAGGAATAATATATGGTTTGATTAAATAAATAACGAATCTGGCAACTCAGCCTTCTAAGCCAACTGGCTGATTAATATATGGAATAATTAAATAAATATTGCTATCTGGCAACTCAGCCTTCTAAACCAAATGGCTGATTAATATATGGTTTAATTAAATAAATAACGAATCTGGCAACTCAGCCTTCTAAGCCAACTGGCTGATTAATATATGGAATAAATTAAATGCATAGCGCAATCTGGCAACTCAACCATCTAAGCCAACTGGCTTACAAGCAACACAAAAGAACACCAGGTAATTCCACAGCTTACACTAAACAACATCAACATTCCACACACTCACAGAACCAAAATACTTGGTGTCACATACAACACATCATTATCTTTTGCAAACCACATTCAGGACATTAAAAACAAATGTACGTCAAGACTTAACACGCTTAGGGTACTAACAGGCACAAACTTTGGACACCAGCAGGAAACAACATCACTCATATACAAACAATATATTCGCTCAGTTATGGACTATGCTAGCCCATGCTGGGCACCCATTATCTCAAACACACACATAAACACCTTACAAACAATACAAAACAACGCACTTCGTATCATTACAGGATGCACTCAAACAACACCAATAGAACACCTGCACACAGAAACAAAAATACTAAAAGTTAGGGAGCATTTAAACATGAGGGGAACACAATTCATGGCAGCAGCAACAACTAACCCACAACACCCTTGCCACTACATGTACAATCATGTACCAACACCCCGCACCATTAAGGTAACACCAGAGAGACATTATAACCAAATACTCCATTCCATACCACGCCCCACAGACATCACACAGTGCAGAAAACACATACACACACACCTAACCCACAAAGCACTGACACGACTCGGTCCGAATGCGGTCCTAGGTGCGAAGCCGCCACCCATTAACAGGTCAGAGATCAGCCTGAGCAGATCGGATCGAGTTAACTTAGCACGATTCCGATGTGGACATCACCCCAACTTACGGACATATAAACACAGACTAGACAACTCCATAGACGACACCTGCCACCTGTGCCAGGACACACCACAAACAATTGAACACATTATGACAGACTGTACCGCTCTAACACAACAACGAACACAACACAACATCACTAGTGCGCTGAACCTCTGGTCCACTCCGGAGAGGGCGATCGGTTACCTGCGTGCCGCCGGCTTGCTCGATCAGGGTGGGCTGATCGGCTAAACAACAACAACAACAACTGGCTGATTAATATATGGAATAATTAAATAAATAAAGAATCTGGCAACTCAGCCTTCTAAACCAAATGGCTAATTAATATATGGAATAATTAAATAAATAACGAATCTGGCAACTCAACCAACTGGCTGATTAGGGACCTATAAGAGAGCTGCGGGGTGACTGAAGGACTCATATGAGCTTGGCGGTCACCAAGCAAAGACCCTTCCTCTGGGTCCTCTTCTCTTTCTCTCTCTATCTCTGCCCCTTTGGGAGGCTGAGGCCGTCCCAGCTTCTCCCCGAAAGAGGCCCCTTAGGTTAGGTATGCCCCTTTGGGGGGGTTCAGCTTGGGAGATAACTCCAAGTTGCATACCCCTTGCCACCCCATTTTGGGGGTTGTCAACAAAGGGGGTTTGCTCCAAAGGGGTGGGGGTGCCTTGCAACAAGGGATGGGGGGTTGGTACTTTTGCAACATTATGCAACATTGCGATGCAATTGCACTCATACATTTTGCAACCATACTACTGTCGTTGACGATTTCCTTTTTAATTTCATGTTTTTGCAAAAGTAACTAAAACATTTTCAGAGGTTGAAAAGTTTATTTATAGTTTAAAATAGTACATCATTCAAAACAGGAGACAGCAAAAGTTTTTTTCTTTATAAACAGATCAACATATGATGCATAAAAACAGGAAAAAGTAAAAAATTATTCCAATGCTTTTCGTTTATTTAGTGAACACTTCACCACTGGTTTCCACGTGTTCAGTTGTGAAATTCATCCCATATGAAGATACGTTTATAAAAAGTCCAAAGTATGAAAAAATTGAAATCAGAGCAGAATGTAAATGTAATATTTTATGGGCTGTTGATGATATTCTAGAATTTGGATGATGAGCACCAAGAAATTTTTATTTTGGGGTTGGTTGATTTTCTTCATTCTTGGCTTAAGTAAAACGAGAAAGGGTTAATGTTTTGTTTGCAACAGAAACCATTTCATTCCCATGAAGGAGAGGGTGGACATTGTCAATAGTTCATAATGTGTTCGATTCAAGCACCCTAGTTCTGGATGACAGAGGCAACGCTGATACTGAAGTTCTGAAACATTCTACTAAGAATCTCTGCTGGGATGCGTCTTATTCTTGAGATACCACAAGAGAAAGATTTCAGTGATGACAAATCAGGGGAATTTGGTGGCCATGTAATGTCAATACGTCACAAGATCAGTCCCCCCTTCTGGGAAATATTGTCTCAGGAATTCCAAGGCATCGTTTTGCTTGAGGAGGCGCACCATCTTGCCAAAAGATGACTGTATTCATGTTCACACATCCCTTCCTCCTCAGTACCGGAGGAAATTTCCTTCTCAGCATGTGCACGTACGTATCTGTTAGTGATGTAGGTCACATCCGCATCCGCATCCGCGGAACATCCGCACATTTTCTCGCATCCGCGTCCGCATCCGCACTTTGGACTGCGGATGTCGTGCGGATGTGGACCGTTGAGATAAAACGTCATTAATAAGCGGAAATTATCAAATTCTACTATATTCATAGAACTAGTTCATTGTGCGCAAAAGTGATGCAAGCGACAAGACGAGAGGCTGTTCTTGTATGAAGTTACTCTCTTGCAACCTACTTAGATCCACGTTACAAAGCTAAGTTATTTTCACCTAGTACATTAGAACGAGTTAAATCATCACTTGGCAAAGCAGTTGAAGAGCTTCAATCTCTTGAATCTGTCGCTTCGCCACCCACCAAAAGAATAAAAGTTTCAGTGACAGAACCAACACCTTCAACAAGCAAATCTATCACAGAATCTGTCTCTCAGTTTATTGAGTCAAGCAGCAATGACGAGACCTACGCGATGTCAAAAGATGTAGTAAAAATGATCGAGAGCTATCACCAAGAAAAACGCCTGGCTGCATGTGACAATCCTATTAGTTGGTGGAAAAATACGCAGAATATCTATCCATACTTGAGTAAACTTGCAAGGAAACATTTAGCCTGTCCTCCAACAAACGTACCAAGCGAGAGATTATTTAGCAGTGCTGGATTAATATATGATGAAAAGAGAAACAGACTGGCAGCAGAAAAGGCAGAAAAATTAATGTTCCTTAAGCATAACCTTCCTATAATTAAGTTTGAACATTAAACGATGAACATCTTAGTTTACTTTATTTTAATTACTCATTTATAAATATGCCTAATAAAACTTTAAACTTAATATAAATAGTTATGAAGCTAATTAAAGATCTCTTTCTATAAGGGTGGAGGTTGGGGAAAGAGGTCGGTGGGGTGCATTTGAGTTGGGTTCACGTCCCGCATCCTGGTAACACAATTATGGTTTCTAATTGTGGCTGAAACTCAACAAAATATAACGAATTTATTTGCAGACGAAGTCACTAATTGATTTCTATATTAGTTAGATGCTTGATATTATTTTATATGTTCAGAGAAAAGTACAGCAATTATTGTACAATTAATCAATTATACTACATTATAGCTACAGCTCTCTCTATATAATAACTTATTATATACGTTAAACATAACAAATCTCGAATATATCCTAAAAAATAACGAAAATGTAGACATCCGCATCCGCATCCGCGGATGTTGAAATCAAACATCCTCATCCGCATCCGCATCCGCGGATGTGAAAAAAAATGACATCCGCTACATCACTAGTATCTGTGTTGACAGTGATATTTTGTCTTGTTTCATTTCCAATAGCATACCAAACTGTTACTTTCTCAACGGAAAATGGTGGTGCTACATGTTCATGTGGTTGTTCGACTGCCCAAAATCACATATTCTCATTGTTGACATGCTCACTGATATCAAAGTGAGCCTCGTATTTCTCTTTCATTTCTGTCAGTTTAACTTTGCAACAACTGTATCTTGAACGGATACATTTGCAGATCTTGGTGTATGATTCTTGTCACAGTAGTATGGTATGTTCCCACAAATTGACAAAGCCTGATCAGGCTTGCAATTCTTGTTTTATTAAAGGTCACCTGAAAATAAAGATAAATTGTTCATCAGTTTAAAAATAGTCGTACATCATTTTGGCACATCCTATACAGACAAACATTTCGTAGCGTCATGATGTTAAAAAGAGCTGTTGTACAGCAGACTTTAATATCAGCTCGGCAGTTAAACATACAGAATGCTGGTGCTGGTGGTGGGACGTGATTCGGATTCTACGTTAAACTGTAGGTCTAAGGTGGAGCAACAAGCTTGAACTTCGTCAGAATGAGCAATTTGGGCGGAAGAAAAACCAAGGTTAACCAAGGTATTATTTATATGCTACAACTCACAATGGTCTGAGAAACATTTATGTTACACACAGATCGTGCATGGAACAAGGAACTCTTCTGGGATAATTAAATCCACTATAGTCTGAATAAGTAATGGTAAATAGTAAATACTAAAGTTTTTCTTTTTCGTGATGGAAGCCCAATGTGGGTAATGTATTAATAGCTAAGAGGCCCCAAAATATAACTTCCCTCACCAACTATATGTAAAGCAAATATGACCCAGCTTTGGACATGGTCTTGGGTTTTAGGTTTGTATTTACTTTTGTATTTAAATCCTAGACCATGTCCTAAACCATGTCCCAAGCCATGTTCTTAATTGTTTTGTTCTTTACAGTGGCGTACCAAGGGGGGGGGGGCAGGGAGGGGCAATTGCCACTGGGCGCTAAATGTAGGGGGCACCAAATTGTGATGTTAATGAAAAAAAAATTATATAAGTACAAAAGAAATATAGAAATATCGCAAAGGCCATTACAATTTTATCCCCTGAATATTGTCATATTTTGTTTCCGATTTTACTCACTTGCAGGCACGTGCACAGGGGGGTGGGGGCAGGGCTTGAGCTGAGGTGGTACGGAACGGTACGCCGTACCGGTTGTTAAATTTCTCGTTCAAATCGTACTGGTTGTTAAACTGCTCGAGCAGAACGTACCGACGCCACTTATGAAATTGAATATATTATTATTTTATTTTATTGAAACTTACGAATTTTTTATGCTTTACATTTCCGAAAGGAAAATAAGGATTTACAAAGTTAAATTATTATTGTGGAATTGATCGGTAATTTTCAATGGCAAATTTGGCAGCACAAATAAACTTTATTTAATTGTTTATTTATTAATTTACCATTATTTGTGGCAGTCAAACACAATGATAAGGCCCTTTTTTGCGCTCTTTCAAGTTGTTTAAGCAAACTTAAGCAGTTTCCACTGAATTTCGCGTTTGCGTTCGTTATTTTTGTTTACAATTCATGAGTTGCTAAAAAAACAAATACGTCTTTACTCATAGACTGCTGTAAATATTTATATTTCAGTGTATATATTGTAATTCAAAGTTACATCTCAAGCCCTGGGTGGGGAGGCTACAGGCAGTGGCGTAGCTAGAGTTTGTGCCGCCCGGGGCGGTCCTTGAGTTTGCCGCCCCCCTGAAACACAACACAATACACATAACAAACATACTTAAACAAAAAGTGAAAACGACGTGTAGAAAAAAACCTGTGAAAAATATTAGGACAACATGTTTACTTCTGAAGTGAAAAAATTAACTACAACATTCTACACAGTTATTTTTCTTGCTTTTCTGTTAGCAAACTCTTCGATGACATTGTCGAAGTCTATTTCGTCTGTCAGTTGTTGTTCTATAGACAGTATGGCAAGATTTCTCAACCGCAAGGTGCTCATAGTAGATCTTAGGTAATTCTTTATCAGTTTTAGCTTAGAAAAACTCCTCTCACAGCTAGCAACACTAACAGCAATTGTGAGAAAAATCCGCAGCAGTATTACAATATTTGGAACCGAGTTACCAAGATTATACTTTTGAATAAACTGCAAAAGTTCAAGGGGACCTTTCTTCCACGTCTCTGTTTCGTCTTGCGTAGCAGCAACAGCAATAAAATGCTGAAGTCTTTTTCTCTCAACGAGGAACTCTTCCTTATCAATGTCTCAGAATTCGCTTCGCGATTGGCCGCTTCCCGATCCGCCCATCGGGAAGCATTTTACCTCAACTTTCTGAAGTATTTCTTCTCGAATTCCTTCTCGGCCGAATCCTGGGATTACCATTATCATTTTACAACTAATACCAGCATATTAGTTTTGATATTGATTATTTATAAATATTAAACGTATATTTATAGATTATAACGTATTTACAGAACTTTATGGGTTATTTCCCTTTTTAATGAAATAAATGCATTTATACCAATGCTATTATTAATTAAGCACAATTAAGCGCTTAAATAGGTATGATGGTCAATAAGGCCATCTTCAAGGGAACACAATCCTTACCATTGTCGGAAATTAACGAAGTAAGCAGTGTTTTCGTGGAAAAATAAAATTGTCTGGCGTCTTGTATCCTTCTACTGTCCCGACATAAAGAAAACCCTTTTTTTTTTCATTGCAGTAGACCAAAAGTGCCGCCCCTCAAAAATTGCCTCCCGGGGCGGACCGCCCCCTCCGCCCCCCCTATAGCTACGCTAGTGGCTACAGGGGCTATACGGGTCTAATACGGGAACTCTGACTTGAAGTTGACGCGTCACAGTGCAGGCGCCAGGCAGCAGTCCGAGTCAGTCATTCGCAGACATTCTGGTAGTCTGGTTGTGTTGTTGTCCGTGCGGCCGTGCCATTGTAAGCATTATTTTTGTCCTTTATTTGCTTTATAACTTTTAACACTGTTATTGTTGGTTACACATTATTTTTGCTTGGCTAGAGTATAGTGTTTCCCAAACTGGGGGGCGTGAGGTAGATACAGATTTTAATTATTATTATTATTATTATTGATTTTTATTCATTTTTTTATGGATTTTGCTTGTAGGTATGGCGTGTTATGCAATACCCAGTCGTGGCTCCTTGAGAAAGCTTATGATTTTCTTATTTAATTATCTCGTAGTTAGGTGCTTGACTGCGCTGTGGTGATATATGACTCTGTGATGCGTAACTATGGTGCGGTGTTTGACTGTGATTTGGCGTGTGACTGGTGTGGTGGTGTGTGATTGTGATATGGTTTATGACTGTGATGTGTGAATGAGTGTTGTGGTGTGACTGTGATGTGTGTGTGATGCATGACTGTGTGGTGTGATGTCTGGCTGGGTGGCTGGTGTGTTGTGTGATTGTGGTGTTTATGGTGGTTATTACTATTATTATTGTTATTATTATTATTATTATAAATACTGCTAGTTGTATTATCAATGTTTGATTGCTTTATATTGACCAATGTTCTCTCTTTCTTTAGGCTATTGGTTAGCACGATGTGCGACATTGGAATGAGTGGATCAAGTGGTAAGAAGAAATTGAGTGGGACGCAGGGCAGAAAACGAAGAGCAGCACAGGCCAATGAAGCAAAGAAGTTAAGCAAGTGTATGCGTTCCTACTTTACAGTCAAAGAAGGGAGAAAAGAAAAGGATGATAATCTAGCGAAGAAGAACAGGTTTTCAGGTGAGCAACATACACCAGAAATGCAAGAAGCCGAGTCTGATCCTGAGATGGAACAACATGTATCTGACCATGAAGTGGGTAAAGATCAATCTGATGCTCTAAGTGAACTTCCAACTTACTTAAAGGCGCAGAGGTACTTGAAACATGTGATGTGGGGTTTCTTAGATTTGATGACCAAATGCTGCCTGTTGTGCCACAAAATCTACGAACAGAGATGGTTTCTCTTGGATCTGAACCATTCCAACACAAAGATGGGCCTTTTGAAGCTAAGGATAAGCCGGATGGACGCAATGACCAAATCATGGTTCAAACGCAAACCCTAATGGCCAAGAAGTAAATAGATCTTGGCTTCTCTACTCTCCATCAAGAAGATCAGCATACTGCTTTTGTTGCTTGTTGTATTCTTCTGCCTCAGAAACACTCGGTCTTCATTTGAACTGGTTCAAGGATTCAACAGCTGGAAGAAGACAGAAAAGGTTTCTGCTCATGAAAACAGTGTGAATCACAGACTGGCCTTCAGAACCTGGAAAGAGACCGAAAGACGAATAAAAGAGAAGGCGACTATCGACGCCAGTCTTGAAGAACAAGTCAACAAGGAAAAAGAGAACTGGAGGCAGGTTTTGAAACGTATTTTAGATTGCATCAAGTTTTTGGTCTGCCAAAATTTGGCACTCCGTGGTCATGTAGAAAAGCTAGAACTCATGACAGACATGAACGTTGGTAATTTCTTATCATTGCTTAACCTTGTGTCACATTATGATCCTAACCTGAAGCAGCATCTAGAATATGCTCAGCAGAATCCAAAGCATGTCATATCTGTCGCCCCGGATACAGAATGAGTTCATTCAACTTCTTGCTCTTTCTCTTCGAAACAAATTTCTCCAAGAGATTCGCAAGAACAAGTACTATGGAATGTTATTTGACTCTACGCCTGACCTAGGTCATAGAGAGCAAATGTCACAGGTTTTTCGGTATGTGGACATCGATTTTGACAAGAAGACTGTTGAAATGAAGGAAGTCTTCCTTGGCTTTATTCATATTTACGGAAAAACTGCATCACACATCGAGAGTTGTATCGTTGAAAGACTGGAGACAGATGGAATCAACCTCCAAGATTGTCAATCTCAATGCTATGATAATGCAGCTGTCATGTCAGGCCATCTCTCTGGGGTTCAACAAAGAATATCTGCCCGAAGTCCAAAAGCAACTTTTGTGAACTGTGACAACCACAGCCTGAATTTGTGTGGCGTACACGCTGCCAGTCAAGAGCCCATTGTCATGACATTCTTTGGAGCAGTTGAGAGCATCTATGCTTTCTTTTCTCGTTCGACGCTTCGTTGGCAGCGCATGAAAGAAGTGATACCTATTGCAGTGAAGCAGGAAAGTGATACTCGCTGGAGTGGTCGAGCTGATGCTGTGAAAGCAATTTATCATGGGATTGAGCCTCTGTTGGAAATGTTCGAGAAGTTTGGGGAAGATGAAAGTAGCACACCTGAAACAAGAGGAGAGGCAGTTCAACTACAACATGCTATTATGTCCTTCAATTTCTTGACTCTGTTGCATTTCTGGAATCCGGTTTTGAGCAAGATCAACCGAGTACAAAAGCGATTGCAAGACCCAACAATGAACTTTCAGGATGCATACTTGGACATCAAAGCCCTGCAAGAAAACCTCACTGAAGAGCGTGAAGCAATCACCAAGGAGGCTGTTGAGAAAGGAGAAGAACTTTGCAAAGAATGGGATGTTCCAATTGAAACTATGCGAAGAAGAAGACGGAAAATTATGCCTGGAGAATTGGCCAGAGATGCAGGGTTGTCAGCGAAACAGGAAGTTTCCCGAGTCATGAACACTGTGCTTGATCGGTTGAACATGGAAATGTGACAGATTCAGACGGTTGAAGGAGTTGGATAACAAATTTGGATTTCTCCTTGATGTGCAGAAGCTCGGAGGCTTGAACAGTGCCACTCTGAAAGAGAAATGTGACAATGCTGCCACATTTTACGATGGGGAATTGGGGATATCAATGGCAGTGACTTGTATGTTGAAGTTGAGGATTGCAAAATGCTCTTGTCAGCTCGTCAAGATGTCAAAGTGACCAGCCGTAAGCAGCTGTTGACATTCATCATCACCTATAGAGAAGATGTCTTTCCAAATCTACGAGTGGCTCTTCAAATATTGTTGACAATTGCAGTCTCCATTGCCAGCTGTGAGAGATCATTCATTAAGCTGAAACTGATTTTAACTTACCTCCGCGCATCAATGGGACAAGATCGGCTTAGTGCTTTAGCTCAGTTAAGCATTGAGAGAAAAACATTGGAACTTCTAAATTTTGATGATGTGATTGACAAGTTTGCTACTTTGAAAGCCAGAAAGATTAGTTTGTAAATACATAAACGGTAAATAAACCATGTACTGTTCATCGAAAATATTTTGTTTTATTTTTCAAGTTGGCAATGGGGGAGGGGGGCGCCCGGGCGCCACAAGTTAAGTTTGCACCTGGGCGCCAATAGTGCTCAGTACGCCACTGGTTCTTTATCACGGTGAAACGGATTTCTGACGATGCAAGATGTTGCTGTCTACTACCTTCATTTTTATATTATATTTCAATAGATTTAAAAGAATGTTTTCAAATAGATTAAAATAAATGATAAAACTGGCGCAGAGGACTGTCAATACTGCTGCAGAATTCTATAGTTTGAATATAATGAATTAAAACTATAGTTACCTATTAAAGGCATTTTTCTTTTAATAAAAAAGAAAACTTTATTTGTCCTTATTATTTGGGTAACAATTATATTTCGTACACTTAGCGCTTCAGAATGACTATGAGTATAAGATGAAATGATTTTGGCGAAAAAAACATTACTAACTTTTGAAAAGTCATCCGTTTACTGTTATAAATGATTAAGCTATTATTACAGATAAGTTTCACTTCGATAAAAGCTAATTTAACATTAAAATTTAATGAAAGAGAATACTAATATAAGGTTTAACCAAATTTAAATAAACACAATACAACTTTATTATCTTCATATTGTGGATATTTAGCTTATGATAAGATGTCACATTCTTATTCTTTGGAAAATAATTGTTAAAAAATTCATAACATTGCTACAGAATATAACATATCTCAGTAGTGTGAAGAAATAACTACACTTCAGACACCACTTGTTTATGAAATGCTGTTGTTCTTCTATAAAATATGATAATAAAAACCCACTCTAATAGACAGAGTTAATTTTTACAACAGTTTCGATGCCCACTGGCATCCTCTTCGGGTGGATACAGAAAAACGAATGAACAAAAACAAGAGGGTAAACAGTCCAGGGACCATTAAGAAATTCGCACCTAGGTTAGATCCCGTTCTCCCACACTTGAAGGGCATTTTTATTAAAGGGACCCGCTTATAAGTACATTCGCACAAATTAAAACTATCTTCTGTTCTATACATACAGATTCTATTATTTTGACATAATTACTGCATTTATTATTATTATTATTGCATTTACATTTTTTAACATTACCTTTACACTAATTATTACATTTATTTTATTACCTTTATTATTACATTTATTGCATTTATATTCATTTCCACATCTATTACTTCCATTATTACATTTACATCTACGTTTATTATTCCATTTACATTTTACCGGAAAAAAAAATGAACCAAAATCGAGTAAGGAAACAATCCAGAGACCTTTAATTAAAAAATTCACACTTAGGTTAGAACCCGTTCACCCGACTCCGTAAGGGATTTTTTGACCAAGAATCTCATTAAAGGGTCCAACTTATAAGTACCTTCGCACCACTCCGTCCCATTATTTCACACAGGGGTTCCTTTAGTACATCTGTATTTTTAGAACTGATAAAACTTTGTGTTACCAATAATGCCTTCTCCTTCGGTGAAGAATTTTATTTGCAACGTTTTGGTATGGGAATGGGGTCCCCTTTTTCCCCAATACTGAGTACATTATACATGGAATATTATGAGTCGGAATTGTTACAAACAATATGTCCCACGAATCTAATTTGGTTTCGTTATGTAGATGATATTTTCTCATTTTGGCCTGACCACTGGAACAACTTTGACACTTTCTTTCAGTCATTAAATAAGCTTGTTCCCTCTATTAAACTTAAATATGAATGGGAGAACGACAAACAATTACCTTTTCTAGATGGTTTGGTCATTAACGAACGCGGAAAGCTCAATTTCACGGTCTATAGAAACCTACTCATTGTAATTCGTACATTCATTATTTTTCATATCATGATGAAGGGGTTAAAAGGTCAATTATTTCTTCCATGTTTCTAACAGCACTCAGGATTTGTAGCCCACATTTGCTGGACCCGGAAAATTCAAAGATTTGGAACACATTTAAGGATTTAAAATATCCTGAGTGGTTTATCAGAAAGGCGTATTTTAAAGCCAGAAAATCTTTTTATGCCCCTCGGGAACTTTCAGTTAACCAAAAACAATATGTGAGCTTGCCTTACATTGTCGGCTTAAAAAGAGTAAAACCGTTGACGAAAGATTTTAAGTTTGCTTTGGCGTTCAAATATTCGTCTGCCGTGAAAAGTAAATTGGTTTGGAATAACGTTGCAAAACAGGAACAGGCCTGTGTCTACAGCATTCCCTGTAAAAGTTGTGATTTAGTATGCGTAGGAGAAACTGGAAGAAATATTGAAACCCGTATTAAAGAATACAAATATGCCTTCAGAAGTTGTAATACTAATAATGCCATTTTTTTTATCATGCCATCCAAAATAATCATGCTATAGATTGGGAATCAAGTAAGGTACTTTATAAATGTAATAATTATGTCAAAAGAAAAATAATAGAATCTGTATGTATAGAACAAGAAGATAATTTTAATTTGTGGGAAGGTACTTATAAGTTGGACCCTTTAATGAGATTCTTGGTCAAAAAATCGCTTACGGAGTCGAGTGAACGGATTCTAACCTTACTGTAAATTTCTTAAAGGTCTCTGGATTGTTTCCTTACTCGCTTTTGGTTCATTTTTTTTTTTCGGTAAAATGTAAATGGAATAATAAACGTAGATGTAAATGTAATAATGGAAGTAATAAATGTGGAAATAAATATAAATGTAATAATAAAGGTAATAAAATAAATGTAATAACTAGTGTAAAGGTAATAATAATAAATGTTAAAAAATATAAATGCAATAATAAATGCAGTAATATGTCAAAATAATAGAATCTGTATGTATAGAACAGAAAATAGTTTTAATTTGTGCGAATGTACTTATAAGCGGGACCCTTTAATAAAAATGACCTTCCGTGGGTCGGGGAAACGGGATCTAGCCTAGGTGCGAATTTCTTAATGGTGTCTGCATTGTTTCCTTCTCGCCTTTTTCATTCGTTTTTCGGTTTATAATTTCTGTATAATAAACAACAATGTAATAATCAATGTAATAATAAATTTATAATTTCTGTAATAAATAATAATGCAATATTAAATGTAATAAATTTAATAATAAATGTAATAATTATGTAAAAAATAATAGAATCTGTATGTATAGAACAAGAGGATAGTTTTAAATTTGTGCGAATGTACTTATAAACGGGTCCCTTTAATAAAAATGCCCTTCCAGTGTCGGGAGAACGGGATCTAACCTAGGTGCGAATTTCTTAATGGTCCCTGGACTGTTTTCTTTCTTTTGGTTCATTCGTTTTTCTGTATCCACCCGAAGAGGATGCCAGTGGGCAACGAAACTTGTGGAAATAAAGTCTGTCTATTAGAGTGGGTTTTTATCATCATATTTTGACCTTCACGTAGAAAAAAGTGAAGTTTTTTACATCTTTTATAAAAACTGGTGTTCCTTCTCAAGTGCTGTCGTAACTTTTCATTTCAAAAACAATAATTTGAGTCAAAAACAGAAAAAACCGTTATATATATATATATATATATATATATATATATATATATAAAACAATCTTTAAACTAATTTTCAGTTTATCAAAAAACTGGTCTCCGCGCGAACTAAAGGAAAAAACTAATAAGATTGTTTTAACAGGTTTTGCCAACAGGAAGGAGTGCATTTTGCGAAGTTTTGGAACAGTTTCTACGACAGTAAGGACTTGTTCCTCGAAGATGAACTTCATCTTAATGACGTTGAAGTTGCACGTTTAGGAACACTAACTACTTCATAATACTGTTTCTTTCTTCTTTTCAGGCTGCCGTAATTTGACCTGTCCTGGCGTAATTTCCATAAACTGCAGGCCAAAAAATATGAACTCACCTTGCGCGCGCAAAGGAAACGCGGCTTTAACAAACAAACTGAATAGGTTCTATTTTTAAATGCTCTTAGCCTACGAAACAAAATAAACGAATTTTTGGATCACCTGAAGATCAGGGCCCCCAGCCTTCTTTAGTTAGCTTTATAATGCTAACTAACGAAAATATCACGACCTAACCTAACCAATCGTCAAGAATTCCAGAACCGATAGATTCGACTATAACAGAACTTAAATTGAGCGATTTCAAACTTGTTGTTGCCAGTTATATATAGGCCCCCTAATCAAACAGCTGATACGGATGAAGCGTTATATCGTAAACGAAAGAGAATGATAGATAGTCAACAGACTTTAATTATGGATGACTTTCATCGCGCTAACGTGAATTACGATACAATGCAGGGAGACGCGGAAGGTAACCGTTTAGTTAATTTTCTCGAAGATAGCTTTCTTATTCAAAAGGTTGGGGAACCTACGAAGTTGGACAATATTTTAGATTTAGTAATAATTACGGATGATAGGCTTATCACTGATCTTCAAGTAATAGAACCGTTATGCAATAGCAATCACAATATGGTAGAGTTTGTCCTCTCGGTAAGTCACTCGAAACCAGCTAACTCGATCAAAATTCCTGACTTCCAGCGCGCAGACTTTTGTAAATAAATGGTGTGGCAAAATTCATGTTTGTATGGAAAGAAAACCACTGAATGTTCATACCTGTAACAACGACATAATCTATAATAATTATTTATGGAAGATCCACACATTTTGTCTAAATATGTCTATCAAAGAAAATACAAAAGTAAAAATAATTTCTTTAAAGTATAGGAATAGGACATAGAGTAAACTGTTATGTCAAATAAAAAAGTAAATTAAATCACAAATAATTACGTGATAAAGCAATAATTAGAAGCGCTCTGCAACAAAATATACATATCCTCGTCTCCAAATAGGGTTGTCACTCATCTCCTACTTCAAGAAACGTTACCGTTAGTTTACAAAAATGTTCAGCGTCCCGTGTTTCAAGAATATTCTGTGTAATTGTCTCACAAAACAATACTACTACTACGACTACAAATAATAATAATAATAATAATAATGATACAATAATTGTTGATATGTAAATGTGAGAATATGATTGTTAACTCAAAAAAAGAACCAAAGGTGGGAACCCAGTTTCTGTTCAGTACGTATGTGTGTCGTTATTTATGTAAAATATAATTCACCTTTACATAAATAAACTAACAAAACTTTTTCATTCTATTCGGAATTGTGGAATTGTATATTGCAAATAATAATAGTACACCCTATATTTTTCCTGTCTCTCTTAACCCTTTACCGCCGGAATTTTTTGTAGGGTTAAGTTATGAACAATGTTCCCTCTAAGGTGTGCGCGTGTGCGCGCGCACACGCTTTGTGAAACCCGCGCACACAGCAAAATAAAATGCGCACAGGCTCAGGCGTATCATAAGTCACGACAGTAAATGAAGTAATTTAAAAAAATTCAGTTTAATGAATTCTATAATGAACAAATTAAGAAACCGCTTGAAAGAAAATCATTTGGACATGCTCATGCGAATTAAAAGTTACCTGAATGATGACGGATGTATTAATCTTCATAGAGTTTATTTGGAATGGGCAAATGCTAAAGATCGTAGGGAGAAATCATAATCATACTTAAATGAAAGGCACTTTCATTTAATGTTATTTAATGTTATTTAATGTTTTGATTATATTTTATTTTATTGAATTTTATTATTTTTTATTTTATTCCTATTTTGTGAATGGATAAAATCATGTATTAATCTCGATAATCTATTTTAAATTGCTAAATGCTAAAAATTGTTTTGAGAAATGATAACTAAAATAGTAATTTTCAATTAATGTTATTTTTATTTTGTCTTTATTTTGTTGAGTTTTATTTTACTATTTTTTATTTTATTCATATTTTTAGAATGGATAAAATGTTTTCTTTTTTAAGAATATATAATATTGTAAACAGATTTTTAATATCCATTTAATAGTACCGTAATGATCAAGCTATCACCTTATGCAAATAATATTTATTAAGTATTTAATGTTTATATATATTTAATTTTGAAGCTAATAGCGCTCAGAAAAGTTTGCACAATTTTTCACCATGAATCTAAATGTATGCACAACGAAAATTTCTTGCGCACACGGACTAAAAAAAATTAGAGGGAACGTTGGTTATGAATGCATGTATTTGACATGTTACAAATTTGTCCATTTGGGCGGTTAAGGGTTAAGAACTTCAAATCTGAAAAAAAAGTGAAGGCGATTAATTTAATTATCAGTTACTGTGGATTAACCTTTTCCTTTGAGATTGCACAATTTGGCCCTAAGGCTTAAGGGCCAAATTAAATAAAATAAGTAGTCCAGCTTCACAATTATTTATGTCACTGTAAATTGTAAGACCACTGTATTTATTTTATTAAGAATAAAGGTTATTCATTTTGATTAAATCTTACAACTATTATACTAAGATTATTCCTGGATGGAATGATTTTATTGCCCCTCTGAAGAGGGGATCGAAAGACGCCTATGATTTGTGGTGCTTTCATGGTAGACCTAGATTAGGATCAGTATACATGAATATGTGTAGAAGTAGGGGTCAGTATAAGGTGGCCATAAGGCGATGTAAACAGGAAGAAGAGTCTATTCGAACATCAAAAGCCTGTGAAGTTCGCATAAATAACGATAACAACAAATTTTGGAAATTTAAGAATCAAACGGGTGTCAAAAATGTCCTCCCTCCGACAATCGATGGGATGTCGAGGAGGATGAAATTGCAAAGCTCTGGAAAAACCACTACTCTAACATTCTTAACAGTGTGAGTAGGGATAATTTTAAGATAGATTGCAGCGAAACGACTGTGGGAGGGACAAGGGAAAATACTTTAATATCAGTTTCTGAAGTAAAGAGGTTAATTAAAGAGTTAAAGACTGGTTCTGCGCCAGGGGTAGATGACTTATCGAATGAATACTTAAAATATGCCAATGACGTAGTACGCCTGCATATATCATTGCTCTTATCAGCCATGCTTGCTCATAGCTATATCCCTGCAGAGTTCATGAGGGTATATATCTTGCCCCTGGTCAAAAATAAGTACGGAGACATTGTCCAGCAATAATTACAGGCCTATTGCTGTCGCTTCCTGCTTCTCGAAACTACTAGAAAAACTCTTGTTACTCCGATTAAATGATTTCCTCTGGACATCTAATCAGTTTGGTTTTAAAAGGTCCCACTCAACTGACCTGTGTATCTATGTACTTAAAGAAACAATATCTAAATACATTGACAGTAATTCAACTATTTACAGCTGTTTCGTAGATATAAGTAAGGCATATGATAGGGTGAACAACAATATTTTATTTGAAAAACTAGAAGACATGAAGGTTCCAATGTATATATTAAACGTATTGAAATTTTGGTATTCCCACCAATCTTTCACTGTTAGGTGGGGCAATATACTATTCAAGTGTTTTGGTCCTCTTGCCGGGTGAGACAAGGCTCCTCGCTCTCCCCTATGCTGTTTAATGTGTATATTGACGGATTAATTGCTTCACTTAATGAGGCAGCAGTGGGACGTTGTATAGATAACACAATGATAAATAACTTAGTTTATGCCGATGATATGGTATTAATAAGTCCCTCTGTTAAAGGTCTGGATCGGCTACTAAAAGTCTGCGAAGTGTATTCGCAGAAACATGATATTCTTTTTAATGTTACAAAAACTAAGGTTATGCAGTTTCATCCTAAAAGCTGTAATCAGCCAGCTGATATAAGGTTTAAAATGAATGGTAAAGTAATTGAGGAAGTACAAGAGTTTAAGTATTTGGGTCAAGCTATTACCAACTCCTTGAGTGATGACTTGGATATAAGAAAACAATCTCGAAGCCCGTGTGCTAAAGCGAATATGACCATAAGGAACTTTCGATTCTGTACAAGCGAAGCTAAAGACACTCTCTTTCATACTTTCTGCAGTAATATATACGGACAGCAACTCTGGGTGAATTATAAAAAAGATTCTGGCAGAACCCTAAATTTGCTGTACAACAGGTTTTTTAGACTCTTACATAAATTACTCCCGAGATGCTAAGCTTCGCAAATGTTTGCTAGCCGCAATGTCCCGAGCTTCCCGGAGGTAACAAGACGTGCTCAATACAGTCTAATGCAAAGAATTAAAAAATCAACCAACCCGATTATCCAAGCTATCCATGAGTCCTGCCATTTATCCTATAAGCTATGGAATTCTTGGTACGAAAACGTCTGTCTGTAGCTCCACTTAACTTCGACATTACAGTATTATTTCTAATCAATTGTATATATTTCTATCCTTAGTATATGAACTGTCATTGTGTTAATGATATTTGTCATATGGACTATAGTCTGCCAATAAACCTTTTCATTCATTTCAATCTTCGCAAAGTGTTCATGTACTAAGTAATAAGGATCAAAGTTGAGAAAGGTGCCTGCTACTGAAATAGTATACATTTTTTTAATGAAAGTTACCGAGCTACATACAACGTAATAAAAAGTGCATTAACTATAAAATAAGAAATAACAGTGGACAACAAATTTTTACTTTTATTTTGTCTCAGCAACAAACAAAGCTGGTCTGCATGATGTCGACGCTGCTGATTCCGAAAATGTTATTCATTTTAGCGTATCACGCATAGTTTCCATGAAATCTTAAAAAATATTATACAGTTATTGTATATATGTAATACTTATAATATGTATATAATAATATTGTATATTGGATATAATTAATTAAATATACAAAATATTAAAAAATATTAACATCACATACTATAAGAATATCAATACACACGACGTAATAAGGCAAACATCACAGCACATTACAGAACAACACACCGTATCAGCGGTATCACGCATAGTTTGCTCACAAACAGCTTTTACTACAAAAATTGAATATTTTTTCCAAAATAAGAATATCCCATATCCCGGGCAGTCGTGGAGATATTTTGGTGATCTTACTGTCGTTTTTATGGTTTTGGGCGAGACTGAGTAGTTCTATAGGCACATGATAACAGTCGGATATCATTTTGCAACTCCATGGTCAAGTCAAGGTCATTTGAAGTTAAAGTTTGGCCTTGAAATATGATAATGCCACAGTTGACATCACTGTATTTGCTTTATTTCAGTGACAATTTCTACAATCTAGCTAACTGCTGAGCACTTAACATCTTTTATGCAGATAAAACCAGATCATAATGCTTAAATGACATAATCCACATTATATGGATATGGATATTCGGATATAAACCACAATTTATGCTTAAGTGCAGGGCACATGCATTCTATGGAAGGTTGCAAAGCTACAAGATATGACCTCGTAAGCAAAACAAAGCTCACACCTAGCTGGGGGATTGGCATTGACAACTTTGATGCAGTTATTCACATTAGGTAACCATTTATTGGGGGCAAATATCAAACGACATGGTTGTGTCAGTCATCAGTATCAACAGATTCCTCACAATCTTTTGCACTATTCAGGTATGAGGCAGCATAGTTTATGAAAACTAAACGTAGCGATACCATCCCCATGTAAGTCTACAATTTTGTCTTTGAAGTAATCTTTAACTTTTACAATGAGCGACCTACGTGACAACTTCTCACCACCTAACTCTTTGTGAAGCTTCTCTACTTCAATTGAATTCCATGGTTTCATTTTGTCCTTCGACAATTCTACACACAAAGCAATGAAGGGGCGGTCTTTAGGTTCAACCCTTGACTTATTCTGGCAAGCTCTCTCAACCACAACATGAAAGGTAGACATACAATCTTTATGGTATCGGGCTTCTTCAGCCGGTAAATCTCCTTTCATGCCCAACAACCTACTGAGTACAACTTGTCCCTGCTCATCATTTTTCAGTTTACACTTTTCTATCAACACATCTTTGTAATTTGTTTTTTTATCACCAAGCTTATCGGTCATAAACCTAGTGCTGGAATGCGGTATTGCACCGGAACTTTGATGTCATATTACTCGGGTAATATACACTCACTGACTTTCAAACAAAAGAGACAGTGTTTTTTAGGGTCATATACTGGGCCTTCACTGAGAACAGCACTACGTAGTCTTTTTGGCTCCACTGTCGGGGTATCACATTCTCTCTTTTTCATGAATGCTGATAAATTCCGCTTGGACACGTAAGTGGAAACACAGTTCTTGTGACAACAAAGGATTTTTGCTCCATCTCCCAAGAGAGGCTCTAGTCTCGCTCGAACATCTGGCTGCCCTCTGATGTCGCTGCTCTCTATGGTTTTCTGAATCCTCCCACAATTTGAAAGACCTTTCTGACCTCCAGGACAGCTACGCAGGAAATCCTTGAAGAAACATTCGTCTGCAGCTTTTGTAGAACCTGAAAAATAAGAATTTTGTTTACCCATTCTTCAGAGTACAAATCGCATTGAAATAATTTATCCTCAGCAAATGAAAACTAAACAATGCTCACCTGGTATATTCTCCATATTCAGCAGTCAAAAAACAATTTTGGAATCAGCACAACCAAAACGTCATCAAACCACCAGGTGGGCAACACCATCAGCAATAATATCGACAACCTGAAAAAATAAGAGGAATAATTAGACATATTGGAATTCACCTTACCATGGGGAAAATAATCACTGAATTCATTTTAAACCCTATAGAACTACTCAGTCTCGCCCAAAACCATAAAAACGACAGTAAGATCACCAAAATATCTCCACAACTGCCCAGGATATGGGATATTCCTTATTTCGGGGGGGCGTTTGACCTCCAATGACCTTGAGTATTGACGAATGTGGGTCAAAACGACTCCCAAAGTATCTGCAACCCCTCCAGATCGACTCATCATCCTAAAAACCCTTAGAAATGACACCAAGATCATCAAAATCCATCAAGCATTGACGAGGATATGGGATTTTTCAGTTTCGCCGGCCATCTTGGAAAATGGCGGCCATATTGAAAAAGCCAAGCAGGAGCCAGGTGTACACCCGATGGATTTTTGAATGGGGTGGTATAAGCTTTCAAAATATGTAAAAATTTGCTTTATAACAAACAATGCAGGGTTCCAGTAAAATCAGGGTATGTGCTACCGGACTATAAGGTTAACCTTGGTTAACCTTGGTTTTGCTTCCGCCTGAATTGTTCATCCTGACGAAGATCATGCTTGTCACTCCACCTTAGACCTACAGTTCAACTTGGGATCCGAACCACGCCCTACCAGCAGCCGAGGGTGTTAACCACTAGGCTACCTAGGGCACCCATTTATCTACCAACCAATTTATTTTTATTGTGTGGAAGGATGAACAACTGGGTTTTGCTCCGCGCCGCCTGCTGTACCGGGTCTCGATCCCGGGACCGATGATACGTAATCAGGACGCTAACCACTACACCACCGAGATATAATGAGAGAATGTATACACTGAAGAAAATATTTTGATTAAAAATTTTCATGTGTACAAACTACAAACAAGTATTAGGATAACGTTAGAACGCCATACCCCAATCCTAGGTCTATAAGTGGTCCCCTTATATATCTGTTTACTGTATATAGACAATAATGTGTCTAATTGTATTAGTTTGATACACAGAGTTTTATACAGATTTATATCACTAGGTTTACGGAAGTTTACAGAAGTTACAGGCTACCAAAGACCCAAGGATCCACTCTAGGATAACCAAGAAAAGAAGTAAAGTAGGAAAGATCAAGGATGTGGACAGTCATAAAAAAATAATCGTGTCCCTTCCGCATCGCCGCGTAGAGTTTCAAAATTAACAATGGGGTAATTGAAATTTCCTTTTAAGACTGCTTCCATTTTGTTAGCAATTTTACACTATGTGTTAATCTTAACTTATTATTATTATTATTATTATTATTATTATAGACATAAACAAATACAATGTTATTACTAAAGGTATGATACCAATACTATACAAAATAATTAATATTTGACGTGATAGATGAACAATAGCAAGTAATGTACGTTTAATCCTATCCAGACATGGGGTTGATTACAAAATTTGATTATGATTACGATTACAGGTCTGACGAAATTTTTATTATGATTTTGATTATGACTGGGCTTTGAAAAAACTTGTTTATGACTATACTCATGATTATGGTCCTTGAAAAATGTTGACTATGATTATAATCATGATTATGGTCTTGAAAAATGTTGATTATGATTATACTCATGATTAGGGGCCTTGAAAAATCTTTATTGTGATTATAATTATGATTACGGGGCTTAACAAATCTTGATTAAGATTGTTTATGATTACCATGCTTCATTATGATTGACTATGATTATGGAGTTACGGGTAATAAGAGTATGGTTATTGGTGTATAATAGTTTGTGCAACTTATATATGTATTATGTATATCATATTTGTTGATATTAAAAAAAACAAGAAATTACTAATCAAATTCACTCTATTTTATTTTGAATTATAATTGTACACTACAATGAATAACTACAGGGTGTCCATAAAGTCACGCGTCATAGGAAAATACATTTATTTTGTTTATTTATTTATTTTGTTTTATTTATTTGTTCGAAATAATTCCCACCAATCTCAAAACATGCTTATAAACGAAAAAGCAGGTTTCTCTGAATGTTCCTCAACATATTTGGCCTTAATGAAGACATAAATAAATAGACATTGCTTATGTCCCTATGATGCGTGACTTTATGGACACCCTGTAGGAAAGCATCAGTATATGGTACACTCTCATCTCAATACTATCATAGCATTATGATAATGCTAAATTGCATTATCACGTGCAATTTTTATGCCTGTTAACTCATCAAACATAAAATCAATAATATGCTACATGTTAAATAACACTTTATTAATTCAAAACCTGAGAGGCAACTGGCAAGCAGTGTTACCAAAACTTAACTAAAATTCAAGTCAGATCAATAACTGTCATTGATTACATTTTCTAATGTTGATTATGATTTGATTATGATTATGGCATTTCAAAATAGTTGAGATTTTTATGGTTGTGTTCTTTTCTATAGTTTTCTTGACCGAATAATTGACTTGCCAGTAACTCGGGGCCGCAGTGTAGTGTGTAAAATGCATGTATATGTAAATGTAGTGAAGAATAGAGAGGGAAGTGGGTGCTACTATAGTATGCGGTCTACCTACGATTCGGCGGTCTACCTTTCAATTATAGCCTCTTATCTTACTAATTGCTTGTTTACATCCCAATGTCAATCGCCCTTGACGATTGGTTAGGTTTAGTCATGATATTTTCGTTAGTTTTAACGAAAATATCATGACTAAACCTAACCAATCGTAAGTAGACCACGTACTATAGTAGCACCAGGAAGCAGGGCCGCCGAGAGGGCGAGGAAGCCGAGTTAAATCCCCGGGGCCAGGAAAGAGGGGGGGGGGATAAAATCTAAAAATATTACTAAAGCAATTCATTAAATAACAGAGAGGAAATATAATTAATGAACATACATTTTATAGAGATTATCATACTGCACGTTTTGAATAGTGACTTGGACATTTAATCAGTTTGCTTGTTAATTGTTATGTACACAAAAGCATTCATAATAAAATACCGAGTAAACAGGGAGGCCCATACATATACCAATCCTTCCCCGGAGCCCGTGGCAGCTCTTGCCGGCCCTACCGGGAAGTGTATGTTTAAGAACATGCTGAACTGCTCACAGGGTAAATGAGACACGGAAATAGATCAGCTAAAGAAGACAGTGAAAGAAGAAACGGGAGTTCCCGCTCTCCCTGTCCGCTGACTAAAATTTAAGCCTTGTAAATTTGATTATAATTTATACTGAGGTTTTACTTACAAAATATAATTCGATAAAGCTTCTCCGTATTATCTCCGTATTACAAAAAGATTAGTAAAAAGGAGGTAAGAAGTTATAGGCTGGTTAGTTTAACATTATTGGTAGGAAAGATGCTAGAAAGAATTATAAAGAATAATATTCAAGCTCATTTGGAAAATTTTAATCTTTTTCAAGTTCACAACATGGATTTAGATCAGGAAGGTCTTGTTTGTCTAATCTCTTAGACTTTTTAGAGTTTGTAAATGAACAGGTAGATAATGGAAGTGATGTAGATGTTATTTATTTGGATTTTAGTAAGGCATTTGACGAGGTTCCACATAAGAGACTTCTGTATAAATTAAAAGTTCATGGGATATCGGGGTCAGTTATAAATTAGGTAGAAAATTGGTTAGTGGACAGAGAACAGTCATTCTAAATGGTCAGGAGTCTGAGTAGCAGGAAATGAAAAGTGGGGTACCACAGGCAGGGACGGAGCTAGCTAGGGGCAGGCGGGGCAGTGCCCGGGGCCCGGGCCTTTGGGGGGGGCCCGGGTCGTTTCAACAAGTGATGAGAAGTTATTTGAGAGAACAACAAAGCTAGTAAATAAATATAAAAATGATATTTCCTCTGGATTTCCAAGTCAATTACTCTCTTTTCGAATGTGCTTAAAAACAGACATTGAAAAAATGACGACAATCCATGAGCTATATTCATTTTTAATTAAAGACAACAGTACTTTGTGCTCAAGTTTTCCCGAAGTTGTGACTGCCATAACATTGTTCCTAACAATTCCTGTGACAGTTTCAAGTGCAGAGAGATCGTTTTCAAAACTTAAACTAATAAAGAACTATCTTCGAAATTCTATGAATGAAAAAAGATTAAGTGGACTCTCAATTATATCAATTGAAAACAAGAAAGCTAGAAATATTAACTTGGAGGATTGAATTAATGAATGTGCTGAAAGAAAGGCAAGAAAAGTGAAGTTCTGATGTTGTCTTAAGTAAACTTTGATTTCACGGTATCCTTTTTAAAGCTCAATATTTTGCACAGTTTTGCCTTCTATGCCTCCATGCGTACAAGTAGTATCATAATTCTTAAATATATGCTAAATAAATAATGCAAAGAAAAGCAATATAAATGTATAATAAAAATTTTGTTAGGGGGCCCGTAAATAAGTTTTGCCCCGGGGCCCGTGACACTCTTGCTCCGTTCCTGACCACAGGGATCATTGTTAGGTCTAGTGGTGTACCGATTAATCGGCATCGGTATCGGCCAAATTTAGCCGATTCTTTTACCGATTCTTTGAAATTTTAAAATTTTCATTACAAAACAAAATCTATATTTATAGAAAACTGAATATAGAAAATACATTATTTATGATCATTTCTACCCATTTCAAAATGTAATTGTATAAAAATATTTTACATTCACGAAAAAGGTAAAGCTTAATAAGTTAAGTTGCCCATAAATTTACATTTTCTCTAACTAACTCTACACAAGTATATTAATAATAATAATAATTCTATATTAAGTTGTACTTTATAATTTATACAGGGTGTACATAAAGTCAGGATCTATTTTTGTGAAGCACTTGGAAATTATATGGAATTCAATCATAAAGTGATAAAGTGGTAACATTTATTAAATAATTAAGAGTAGGATTCGACGTGACGCCCATCAGTATCCCTGCACAACTCAAATCGTTCCGCAGCATTTCTAAACACATTCTGGAGCATTTGCGGGGTTATGTTATCTGCAGCAGTTCATATACGTGTACGTAAGTTTTCAAGACTCGTAATCTTCGTCTGATAGACGTGCGATTTGATAAAGCCCCATGCAAAGAAATCTAAAGGGGTTAAATCTGGTGATCTCGCTGGCCAAGGTCTTTTGTTGCTTCCGAGTCCGATCCAGCGATTTGGAAAACGTCCATTTAGATAATCCTAATATACACCCTGTATATTAAACCATCTTACTATGTTGACTTTATTTTAAGTATTTTAATAATTTTATAAACCCAAAATGTATATCCATTTTTTTTATTCAAATAGGCCACCAGGGCCTTGAAATTTTAATGAAAAAATTTTTTGTTTATATTATTGAAGAAAGAAAATACCTTCAACATATTGGTATTCAAGTTATGATTTAGAAATAATGAAAACTTTAGTTATGAGATGCAAGGAAACCAGTTAGAGGATGTTAGACAGGAAAAAGATCTTGGCATTATAGTTAGCAGTGATATAAAATTTTCTAAGCAGTGCTTAGAGACCAGAAATAAGGCAAATAGAATGCTAGGTACTATTAAGAGGAATGCTAGTTACAAGAGTAAAGAAGTGATCTGTAAATTATATAATTTTTATGTTACGCCTCACTTAGAATACTGCATTCAAGCTTGGTCCTCACCTTAGACATGATATTGATATGCTTGAAGGTGTGCAATTAGGGAATCAAACTTATCTCTAACCTAAGAAGATTGGGATACAGGTAAAGATTAAAGGAACTAGATATGTTTAGTTTTGAGAGACGTTGTTTGAGGGTTGATATGATACAGATGTTCAAAATGTTTTCAGGTTTGGACAATTTAGAAGCAAGTGACTTTTTCTCATTAGAGGCTGATGGAATAACTCGAGGGCATAATAAGAAAATTAGAAAACAGATTTGTAAACTTGATCTACGAAAATACTTTTTCAATCATAGAGTGGTAGATTTTTTTGAATGACTTGCCATATGATGTGGTAAATAGTAGCTCGTTAGTTAATTGTAAAACAAAGGTCAGATTTGAACAAAATACACTAAATTGCACTAGAAAAAAATAGATTTGACTAGAATCTTGGGTTATGTATTTTATTTAGTGCATAATTACCATTTTCGAACTTTTCTTTAAAATAGTTGTAATTCAAAATAAAATTTTTAAAATTAGGGTTTAACAATTTTATATTATACTCAAATTATTCTGTGACTATGTTAATAAACAAAACTATTTTTGGCATTTACATTTTCCAAAATCTGTTTCAGAATGAGTTACTCATTTCTATATAAACAATATGAAACAGTATTCCTAAGAAAAGTGCTAGGATCAATCCCAGAATAGGCACCTGAAATCATTTTTAGGTGCTTAATCTGGGATTGAGGAGAAAAAATATAAACAGTTTTTAGAGATATAATTTCATTGTTTTTATCAATATTTGAAAAAATCAACTCTAACCTAACCTAACCTAACCTAACCTAACCTATATCTATACCAATTTATGTGGCAAGATAGATTTGCTTCAGATGGATTCAGAAACATTCGGGCTCATATTGCAGGAATTTATAATATCTAAAATTTTTCTTTATTCATTAAACCACTTTAAACCTTTTATAACTTTGCCTTTATTACATTTGTAATAAACTTTGTATAAACAATAAATTTTGTAATCATCAGGTTTTTTTTTTTAATTCCTTGCAAGGTGCATATTCTGGGATTGAGGTTGAACGCAGGTGCTTCATCTGGGATTGAGGTACATCAGGTGCCTATTCTGGGATTGACCCAAGTGCTAAATGAAAAACAGTGAACATTAGAACAGCAGTGTGTAAGTCTAACAAAACTGAGAATGAACGAGAAAGAAGTCGTTGGGTCGGTAGATAAACAATAAAAACTTGTTTAAAAATAGTTCATCCAGAAATCCGACTTTTCCGAATATCCGACTATCTCCAGGTCCCAATTAAGGTCAGACAAAGGTTGTTTACTGTAATGTAACACAGTCTTAATAGTGATATAATCATAGATGCAATTGCAGCCGAAATTTCCGTACTTAACTTAAAACTTAGCGGCGCTGTGTGTATATACAGTATATATGTAGACTACCTTTGCAGAATTTAAAGCATGACATGGAAATGTTTGATCGGTTAAGTAATGTCGATTAATAATGGAATACTAATAAAAATCTAGGATTAAATGTACATTATTGTATTACTTATTCATTTCTCGTGTGTAACACTGGTATGCATCAATTTTGCTGTCAAGGGTTTTGTAAGTGATTCTTATAGTTTTGTCCCTGCTGATTTCGAATCTGCAATCCGTTTTTCTCAATCTGCTCAGGTTATCCGGCTATGGCCTCATAAGTAAAATAGAATTTTTCGTGATTTTGTCAAAGCGGAATTGGAACAGTAACATCTATCATCACTTGTTTCACTTGTATAATATCTTTTTTTACTTTTCAGGCATATAGATAAAATATTTCATAATGAATAGAGCGTGTAAAAATGATCCCAATAGATTCTGCTACATATGTGGGACGGTTACAATGCCAAATAACCAGTCCCAAATCACTAAATTTGTGAAGACAATGTATAGAGCATAGCATACTTTGGAATTAAGCTAGGGGACCAGGACAAAAATTTCGCCCCTCATATGTGCTGCAAGACGTGCATTGAAAATTTGAGAAGATAGAGCAAAGGCAGAGCGAAATCTTTGCCTTTTGGAATTCCCATGATTTGGAGAGAAGGAAAGGATCACGTGACAGATTGCTATTTCTGCATGACAAACCTCCAAGGTGGGCTTATAAATTTTTTTTTCTTAAATATTTTGAAATCCTCGTATGAAACTTGACATAATATTCACCATAATGTAATATTCACCAGATATAGCATAATATTCACCATAATGGTAATCATACATTTACATATACATATTGTTATAGAAAATACATTTACATATACATATTGTTATACAAGTTACATTTACATATACAATGATTGTATATTTCTTTCTTTTTCATTCATATTGTCCCCGAAGGGACAATATGAATGAAAAAGAAAGAAAATATACAGACTCCATCGACCTATTTCATATCTTACAGACCGCAGCCTTCCCTCACGACCCGCCACTGTCTGAATGCTTCTTCTATTTCATATGCAAGTTTTATATCCATGTTTCTGCGTTTCTATTTTCAGGAGTTAACAAGAAGAATAAACACATTGTTGTATACCCTGACATTCCTTCTGCTATGAGACCTGTACCCCATGGTCCTGGAATTCCAATACCCGACCCACCTCAAACCCTGGACTTCGATGATTCTGATGATGAATCAATGACCAATGCCAATGACCAGTCCCAGTCGTATATACCTCAAAATACCGCTTCAAATGAGCCGAGGCCTCTCAACCAGGCCAAACTTAATGATCTTACCAGGGATTTAGGACTTTCCAAATTAGCTGCCGAGATCTTGGGCTCACGACTTCGAGAGGACAACTTGCTGGCTCCGGGAACAACATTCTCCTGGTATAGGAAACGAGAGGAAGAATTCCGCAAGTTTTTTGCAGTGCACGAAAATACCTCTTCCTTAGTGTACTGCTGCACTGTTGAGGGGCTAATCGAATCCTTGGGCCTGCCATATAACGCATCAGAATGGAGGCTATTTATAGACTCGTCTAAACGAAGTTTGAAAGCAGTACTTCTCAACATTGGGAATAGGGTTGCATCAGTCCCTGTAGCACATTCCGTACAACTTACTGAGAGCTACGATAACATGAAAATTTTACTGGATGCTCTCGTATACGACCAACATAACTGGAGGATCTGTGGAGATTTGAAGGTAATACTAATATCATAAGTAAACTATTGCTATTGACTATGTTGTTTTTCCAAAGGTTATTTGAGAGCGTATAAGAACACTTAACTTCCCCACAGAAGTGATACAGTCCAATGCATTGATTTTTTATCTGATAGAACAAATTCTCTAAATTCTTTAAATATTTTCATTTTTTTTCAGATTGTGGCATTTGTATTGGGAATGCAAGGGGGATACACGAAATACCCATGTTTCCTCTGCAAATGGGATAGCCGAGCGGATGAGAAGCACTATGCACAGCGTGAATGGGCATCCAGAGAGAATTTTGAACCTGGTCGCATAATGTCGTTTCAGTGCCCCTTGTACCACCAACAAAAATTTTGCTCCCACCACTTCATATTAAGCTGGGCTTGATGAAAAATTTCATCAAATCAATGAATAAGGAGGGTTCAGCATTCCGATATCTCGAGAGTAAATTTCCTCATATATCTGATGCTAAACTAAATGCTGGGGTTTTTGATGGTCCTCAAATTCGAACTTTGATCAAGGATACTCAGTTCGAAAACGCAATGACTCCAATTGAGAAGAATGCCTGGCAGGCATTCAAATCAGTTGTCACTGATTTTCTTGGCAAGCGTAGAAATCCAGAATACGAGTCCGTTGTCGAAAACTTGATGGAAGCTTTCAAAGCTCATGGGTCGTGCATGTCCATAAAAATGCACTTTTTGTGGTCCCACTTGGACTATTTTCCTGAAAATTGCGGGGATTATAGTGAGGAACAGGGTGAGCGATTTCACCAAGATATCAAAATAATGGAAGAGAGGTACCAGGGAAACTGGGATATCAATATGCTGGTGGACTATTGCTGGTGTTTGAAGCGAGACGTGCCCGAAGAAAACACAGACGGAAAGCCAAAAAACTTCATTCCTTCCTCAATAAACTTTTTTCCATATTCATTGTATGAATAAAAGTATTTATTCACACAATGTTTTCATTTTTCACGAGTGTTCTTATAATATTACTCGTATCTACAGTGTTTAAGCTAAAAAAATCAATAAATTTGGGGATAAAATTGGACTTATAATAAATGGTCAATAGAGAAAAAACCTGACCTGATTGAGGAAAACCAATGTCATTTTCGAATTCAGCATGGTCGAATTATATAATATGAGTTGAAAAAACCCTCACAGCAGACAAAAATATTTCATATGCATACCAGTGTAATCTAAGATCAGACATGAGGTTCATTATGATTATAATCACATCATCACATAATCAATGATTACGCTGTAATCATAATCATAATCTAATCAACTATGATATTTTGAAATGTCATAATCATAATCAAATCATAATCAACATTAGAAAATGCTGTAATCAATGACAATTATTGATTTGATTTGAAGTTTAGTTAAGTTCTGGTAACACTGCTTGCCAGTTGCCTCTCAGGTTTTGATTTAATGAAGTGTTATTGAACATGTAGCATATTATTGCTTTTATGTTTGATGAGTTAACAGCAGCATAAAATTGCACGTGATAATGCAATTTAGCATTATCATAATGCTATGATAGTATTGAGATGAGCGTGTGCCATATACTGATGCTTTCCTACAGGGTGTCCATAAAGTCACGCATCATAGGAACATAAGCAATGTCTATTTATTTCTGTCTTCATCAAGCCAAATATGTTGAGGAACATTCAGAGAAACCTGCTTTTTCGTTTACAAATATGATGTACATAATATAGGTATACAGGGTGTTTCAGGAGGAAAGGTCAATACTTCGGGAGGTGATAGTATCGGTCATTGTGAGAAAAAAGTTCATATGAACATGTGTCTAATTCTGAATGGTTACGGAGATAGAGCTGTTTGAATCTACGAATACAAAAGCATTGTTAATGGTAGCATTTTGAATGGTATCAGATACAGAAATTACAAATTTGTTACAGTTTACAATACGTTTTCGAAAATCCCACCGTCAACCTCTGCACTTTGCAACTCGTGTGCGAAGATCGCGTGTTGTTCGTCTGAGTTGATCTTGACGTTCCTTTATGCGGGCAGCAGCATCCAAAATGCGCGCGAGCAATTCGTCTCGTGTATCCACCTTTCTTTTGTAAACTTGACTTTTCATCCAATCCCACAAACAATACTTTAACGGAGAGAGGTCTGGAGACCTTGGTGGACATTGAATGGGACCACCGCGGCCGACCCATCGACCAGGAAAAGTCTGATTTAGGTATTGCATCACCAGATGGGTAGAATGTGGAGGAGCTCCGTCATGCTGAAAGTACATACCAGCGCGTGTAACCTAAGGAACATCCTCCAATAGTCCTGGCAATTCATTTTGCAGAAATTCTAGGTAACTTTGTCCTGTAAGACGATTCTCTAAAGTAACAGGGCCAATCAGCTGATCATCGATGATACCGCACCACACATTGGCAGAGAAGCGATATTGAAAATTTGCTTCCACAGTGGCATTTCGATTTTCGTCTGACCACCGAGTTACGAGTGTTGTTGATACCGTCACGGGTGAAAGTAGCTTCATCGGTGAACAGTATTAATCGAAGCAATCGGCGATTAGCATTTACCCAATGACAAAATTCCAGTCGCATGGCAGCGTCTCCTGGTTGAAGGTATTGTACACGCTGTACATGATATGGATGCAAGCCTTCCTCAAGTAATGTTCGCTATACTCTTGTCTGTGGTACACCGAGACGTGTAGAAATTCTTCGTGAGCTAGTAGTAGGACTACGCTCTACCAACTGAAGAATGTTTTCCACTTCATCCACATCTTGTTGACCTTCACGTTCAGATGAAACATGAGCGCTGGGAAGTGTACCAATCTCACGCAGTGTGTTGAAAACCCTGGTAAAACTTCGATCCGGAATTCTGCGGTTCGGAAACCGTCGACGGTATTCTGCAACAGCAGCTGTTGCACTTCCATCGCAAAAACCGTAGACATACACCATATCTGCATATTCGGCATGTGTGAAGGTGTGTGGCATTCTTAACACTGCTTCAAACACCAAACAATGTCACTCACAACAGTCAGCTGTCGATTGGCTTATGTTACATGCTTACATTACAGCTTACATGGTTCAAGGTTATAGGGGAGGGAAGTGGGAGGAAGAGCTGCGCGCGCATCAGATTCAAACAGCTCTATTTTCGTAACCATTCAGAATTAGACACATGTTCATATGAACTTTTTTTCTCACAATGACCGATACTATCACCTCCCGAAGTATTGACTTTTCCTCCTGAAACACCCTGTATATTAGTTGCACAAACTATACATCAATACCATACTCTTATTACCCGTAATTCCATAATCATAGTCATAGTCATAATGAAGCATGGTAATCATAAACAATCATAATCAAGATTTGCTAAGCCCCGTAATCATAATTATAATCAAGATTTTACAAGGCCCATAATCATGAGTATAATCATAATCAACATTTTTCAAGGCCATAATCATGATTATAGTCATAGCCAAGATTTTTCAAAGCCTACAGTCATAATCAAAATCATAATCAAAATTTCGTCAGACCTGTAATCATAACGATAATCATAATCAAATTTTGTAATGAACCCCATGACTGTTAGGATTAAATGTGCATTACTTGTTATTGTTCATTTCTCATGTTTAATATTAATTTTTTTTTAGTATAGTATTGGTGTTATATCTTCAATAATGACATTGTATTTGTTTATATCTATAATAATAATAGTAGTAATAACTTGAGACTAATACATACTGTAAAATTGTTAATAAATTGGAAGCTGTCTTAAAAGGAGATTTCAATTACCCCATCGTTAATTTTGAAATTCTACGCGGCGATGCGGAAGGGACACGATTAATTTTTTATGACTGTCCACTTCCTTATCTTTCCTACTTTACTTCTTTCCTCGGTTAACCTAGAGTGGATCCTCGGGTCTTTGGTAGCCTATAACTTCTGCAAACTTCCATAAACCTAGTGATATAAATCTGTATAAAACTCTGTGTATCAAATTAGTACAATTAGAAATATAATTGTCTATATACAATGAACAGATATTAATTATAAAGGGACCACTTATAAACTTATTTATTTATTATTATTAATTTATAACAGCTAGCTGCTTATTTTTAATAATAAAAAAAAAAAATAGTCGAGCTTCACAATTATTCATGTCATTGTAAAAATTGTAAAGTGTAAAAAGACTACTGTATTTATTTTATTATTAATTAATAAAGGTTATTCAATCCACCCGAAGAGGATGCCAGTGGGCATCGAAACTGTTGTGGAAATAAACTCTGTCTATTAGAGTGGGTTTTTATTATCATATTGTGACTTTCACGTAGAAAAAGTGAAGTTTTTTTGCATTTGTTATCTAATACTTTATTTGTACACATGAAAATTTTTAATCAAAGTATTTCTTTCAGTGTATATATTCTCTCAGAGTCATCTGAAAGATATTGCCCAAATATTTTGTCAGTCATTTCTGACAGCACCTTATTAGGAGTCCTTGGCACTAGGTCCTAATCAACAAAGTTAATTTCCTTACTAAATCAATCTATAACTATTCTACTTGTTTACTACAACAAAATTAATACTATCAGAGATTGAATAAGTCATAAAAAATTCCCAAACTTTTTCTTTCACCTGGAATTATTACACTGGGCAACACGTATTTTATTGAATGATATCTGACACTTGATTCTAGGTAATTTGGGTGCGCTGAATACGAATTTCAACTCGTTTGGCTCTATCAGGTCCTGATTCTTGTCGACAGCCTATGTGCCATTTTCCAGATTTTTCAAATTAGGACTAAAAAATTAAGTCATGTGTTAAATTTTTTTTTCAAGTTTCATGAATACAAGCAGTTCAAACTACAGTAAATTACATTATAACGATAGAAATGACTTAAAATAAAAAAACAAACAGATATGAAGCTTTCACTGTGGCAAAAATTTTCTTTTGTAAGACTTTCTAGCGTATTTGCTTGTTGATGGCAGGTCTCTTTTCAAGCACCAGCAGTAATCAGCCATCATGTGGAATCCCAGCGGCCTTGGTACCGTTCCTCCATAATTTTGATATCTTGGTGGAATCTCTCCCCTTGTTCGTCACTTACATCACCTAAATTACTTGGAAATTGGTCAAGATGGCTATTCAAAAAATGCATTTTTATGCTCATATTGCAACCTAACTCTTTGTAGTCCCTTAAAAGTTTTTTTTACGATTTCTTCGTAGTTATCTGCCCTATAATTGCCTAAAAAGTTTTCTATCAAGTCCACGAATGAGAACCAGCCATTTTTTTCGCGTTCATTCATGACATTAGGAAAATTGCTGTCTTTAATCATTGTTCTTATTTGTGGACCGTCGAAAATTCCCGCCTTGATTTTTTCATAACTTAAACTTGGAAATTTTGAAGTTATGTATTTGAAACACTCGCCGTTCGTATCTAAAGCTTTTACATATTGTTTAATGAGGCCTAGTTTTATATGCAGAGGAGGAAATATGATTTTATCTCTGCTCACTAAAGGTGGATTAATTACGTTTTTTTCTCCGACAGTAAGTGATGTTCGTGCTGGCCAGATTTGTTTGAAATAATGTTCTTCCTTGGCTCTGCTGTCCCATAAGCAAAGGAAGCAGGGATATTTAGTATACCCTCCTTGTTGTCCTAGCAGAAAATTAACCATTTTTAAGTCACACATATGATCCACTCGTGCTCCCTATATTTGATAAGATTTAAAACCTTTTCTATATGTTCATACTTTTCTTTTAATTTTGTTGAGTGCCCAATCGGTATCGAGCCGTATAGATTGCCATTATGCAACAACACACACTTAAGACTTCTTTTCGAACTGTCTAAAAACAAGCGCCAATCATTTGCATCGTAAGACTCAACCCCCATCTTCTTTAACAACCAACTATGTCGCAGCAATATACTAAACTATCCTCTGTTCTAAAATATTTAACAAGTTCTTCTTCTCTTTTTCTGTAAAATGAAATGTATGTGTTTGAAGTAAGCAAGTTTTTCTCTTTAAGTCTTGAAGCTAAAATTTCCGCAGCCTTTTTTGGCAAATTTAGATCCCTTACAAGATCATTCAACTCGGCCTGGTTAAACTTTTGCGGATCGTTTTGACTTTCAAATACGCTGGGGTCAAAATCGGTGTCTGACTCCTCAAAGTGCATAACAATATTTTCAGGAACATCTTCAACTAATTCTTGAGTTGGCAGACCCTTAAATTTTGGAATGGGGATCTCATTTGAATGTAGCACAGGTCGTATCGCGGTGTCGAAATTTGGGTACTCGATACAATGTTTATTTTTCTTAGTGAAGCCCGAAGTCTTGACAAAGCAAAGGTAGCAATCGGTCTCGTGGTTAGTAGGCTCTCGCCACACCTGATATGGAAAAAAAATTGTAAAGCGTTAACAAAAGCGACGAGAGACTTGTTTTTATGAATTTTATCAAAAGTTATCACCCAAACATTTAACATTTCTATGTGTTTCAACCTTATGCAATATTTGAGATTCTTATAAACATTTTCTGTAAATTTTTTTTTGTACCTAAGTTACAATTACATTTAGGTAAGTTACAGTATACTAGTGATTAAATTACGTAGTTTTATGAAATCATAAACTTACCATCGGAACTCCAAAAGGTATTTTTGAACCCGAACCCTTCGTCCAATGTCGCAGTCTTTCAATGCATATAGTGCAGGCTTTATGTGGAGCCCACGATTTATCTTGGTCCCCCAGTTTTATGCCAAAATAAGCTAAGTAAGCTCTTTTTACGAAGTCAGTTATATTTGCTCGTTGATGTGGAAGTGTAAAATTTCCACATATATAACAGAAGGAATCAGGGTTGTTTTTGCATTTGAACTTTCTAGTGCTTGATGACATATTGCTTGATTATTCTGCCAATTTGTAAAGGTATTTAAAGCCCTTAATTCATATAAATTTAAGAAAATCTGAAATATAAACAAAAAATTAGTTTAAATAGGTACTTATTATGAAATAGGTACTTACAATCTATGAAATTAAACTAGAAACACGGATGAGTAGGTACATATAAATTACGTCTAATTAAATCAACTATATTAAATCACGATGACAAAATTACTCACTAAATCATATGCCAATTCAAAATTATGTTAATGCCCAAACTTAATTAACTAACTCAACTGACTGACTGACTGAGTGACTGACTGAATTGACTGATTAACTCTGGAAACGAGTCGCTTTTATATATTTTAGTTGTCCCTCTAGAATACTCTACAGAGAACAGGAACGCTCGAGAAAATTTTAGAATTCTATGATATTTTTAGCTTAATTTACTAATATTAAAATGGGTTAAAAATGACAAAATTAAAAATATTTTTAGGGTGTTACATATAAAAATATACATAATACAACAATACCATAACAATAGGTACAAATACCTAGATAAAAACCTAGTTGCATAATGTGTAACTGCAAAAAGACTTAGCGAGTATTGAGAAAAAAACCTTTTTATGAATACGACGAAAGAGGAGGGGTGTTGAGCAAAATCAGGACCTGATAGAGCAAAACCGAGTAAAAATTCGTGCTCAGCGCACCCAAATTACCTAGAACTAACTGTCAAATCTAATTCAATAGACAAAAATTTGAAATTTGTTCCCCAGTGTTATTTATAGTTACCGGCATGGTGGGATGCGGCTGTTTGCAGCATTTCTTGTCAACAGCATTTCATAAACAAGAATTATTACCACGCTTTACCATACTATAAAGCATAAACCAATGTCATTCAGGTCCGACAGGTGATTGTTAATTAGTTGCTGGGGATATTATACTGTAGTAAAAGGAATAGTAGTATTTCATTTTAAATCTTTATATCTCCATAAAGTTGATCTGTAATTAATTATACGTTTTAAAAATTAGATAAATTTACAGATCTGAATTTTAGTTTACCCATAAATTTAGATCCTCTATTAAAGAAAACCATGACCAATTATGGTGGGCTTAAAAAAAAAGAAGTCAGTTTGACCAACAACGAAATCAGTTAACTTTACTGTATGCACAGATGTCGGCGATTAGCATTGCCTTGTGATCAATCACAAGGCAATGAAACATTTTTGTACGGACGGTGAATGTGAATTTGAAAGTGGGAATGAAAAATTTAAAACTTTATTTGTAAACATACAAAGTACGAATACAAATCAGAATAATGTTCACTTAAAAATTGCGAATTACAACTCAAGAAAAAGCTTTAAAATATTGCAGACTGACAGATTATGTACACGAACAAGATGCAAAAATACTATCCAATATATCTTATAGCAATACAAACTTCTATATCATGAACATCAACAAAAAAAATATAAGAAACTTCAATGTTTTATTTCTTAATATTATTATTAAGAACTCGCTAATAATTATTACAAAACCTTAAATAAATACAAAAATTTCTCAAACAACCTATATATAACACATTACAATATCCTTAACAGGTTTTTATTTGGGGTTTTAATTTCACCCAATCTAAAATATAGATCTTACTGTGTTTTTATTTGTTTTTTTTCTGCTTAAGGTGCTTCAACCCTACTGGATTATTGACACCATTTTTTTTTTTTTTTTGACTCCCCGAAGGGAAGTCTGCAAAATTAGACTAATTGTGTTTTTATTGTGAATCACGCTCTGTAAAAAATATTAATTGAAGCACTAAAAACGAGAAGTTCATTTACATTAAAATATTTGAAGTTTTTAAAATAAAAAGAAAAAAATATTTTTGGGAACAATTTATAAAATATTTTGTATTTCAAAATAAATTTTTTTTAATTAAGGGCTAACAATTTTGTTATATTTTATAGTTATTTTGTTAATAAATAAAATTATTTTCGGCATTTATATTTCCCTAAATTTTTTTTTCAAAATGAGGAATTCATTTCTGTATAAGCAAATACAAAGGACTAATATTAAATTTAGGGAACACCATATTTCGATGATCAGCTCATTTCATAATTCGGCCAATCAGGGTGACTCTTACATCCGGGTTAGGTTAAACTAGGTTAGGTGGTTAGCAACGAATACATACTCCAAATATATTTATTTTACAGAAAGTTACTCTAACTGTTTGTTTGTTTTTTCTGTTTAAGGTGCTTCAACCCTGCTGGATTATTGACACCATTTTTTTTTTTTTTTTTTTTTACATCCCGAAGGAAGGTTGCAAAATGTTTAATTACTCTAACTGTTTGTTTTTTTCTGTTTAAGGTGCTTTCAACCCTGCTGGATTATTGACTCTAACTGATAATTAGTTAGAGGTTTTCAAACCCTTTCAAAATATAGTATAGAATATAAATAAAACCTAATTACTTATAGCAGTATCCTCTATAAATTACAATTTATTTACAGGAAAGATGTTTTACTTATTATATAGTTTCTTTATCAATATCTATTTATCTTTTATATATATATATATATATATATATCAAAGCTATTGACTTCTCCTTAGGGAACCGGAGCTTACAGATGAAAAGAAGGATCAACACAACGGCAAACATTTTCATTTATTTGTACATCAGACGTTTCGACAAATCTTTTGTCATCATCAGTGAGTTAAGTCTTAAAACCTTAAAACAAATTGAAAAGTGAAAGTTACATCAATACAATATTAAGACCATTAAAATTAAAACCTTAAAGCAAAATGAAAATTGCATCATACAAAATTAAAACCATTTAAATTTCATCACTATAAAAACTAAAATTAAATTAAATTTCATCACTATAAAACTAAAATTAAATTACCTCAATAGGTAAATACACAATGTTTACATCCACCTCCATACTTGGCAAAGTCTAAGTGAACACTAGGTGGTCAGAGGATTAGGAAGGGTATATCTGTGAAACACGGTTGGTTGTCAAAAGAGTCGTAATTTGTAGGATGAGCTATTATTATTAAGGGAGGGTTTGTTTCTATAGATGTACAAAGATTCTAAAATTCGGAGTTCTGTAAGGTTATTGGATCTAGTTAAAATTTCAAACTGAGTTTTGTGAAGGGGATAACTCTGTCATCATTACAAAACCGGATAAGGGTAAAGGAGTAGTGCTGATTGATTCAACAGTTTACATAAATAGAATGGAGACAATTTTGTCGGATACGTCTAAATTTAAAAGGGTAAAAGAGAATGTTCTGTCTAAATTACTAAAACTCGAAGATAAACTTAATAGGTGTTTGCGTAAATTAAAAAATAGTAATATTATTGCTGACAATACATACATTTTTTATTTGCTTCTGGTTCTAATCCAGGAATTCTATATGGTTTACCTAAAGTCCACAAGCCAAATTTCCCACTAAGACCTATTCTTTCGGCATGTGGTACATTCAATTATAACTTAGCCAAATTCTTCGTTCCCTTGCTTTCAAAACTCACCTTTAATGATTATTCTATTAACAACTCGTTTGATTTTGCTAAAGAGATAAAAGAGATCAATCATGCCGATTCTCTTACTATGGCCAGTTTTGATGTCTCATCATTGTTTACTAATGTCCCGTTAAAAGAAACATTAAATATCATACTAAATAAGTTATTCACTACTGATAATACTCTTATTAATGGCCTCACTCAGACTCAATTTAAAAACCTTCTCGAAATAGTGTGTTTTGATAATCTTTTCTTATTTAATAGCAACCTTTACAGCCAAATTGATGGGGTAGCTATGGGTTCCCCGTTAAGCCCAACACTAGCAAATGCATTTCTTTGCCATCACGAAGAAATTTGGTTGAAAAATTGTCCTAGTAGTTTTAAACCCATATATTACAGAAGATACGTGGATGACACTTTCTTAATATTTAACCATCCTTCACACTAAAACTTTTTCTTGATTATCTTAATAAACAACATAGTAATATTAAGTACACGTGTGAAAACGAAACAAATAATAGTTTACCTTTCCTGGATGTTTTAGTTAAACGGGCCCATAATAAGTTCCATACTTCACTATTTCGGAAACAAACTTTTACTGGCTTGGGAACCAATTATTTAAGTTGTATGTTTTATAAATATAAGATTAGTGCTATAGTAACATTATTAACAAGAAGTTACCGTATTTGTTCGGATTACTTTTCGTTAAACGAAGAATTTAAATTTTTAAAACAGTACTTTATTAACAATTACTACCCTTCTCATCTATTCGATAACCAATTAAAGAAATTTTTAAATAACACTTTTGATACTAAACTCCCCGTAACTACAGTACAAAAGAAACCAGATATATTAAATTACCTTTTTATGGTTATTTATCATTGCGTATTCGAGGTGAATTGTCCAAACTACTCAAGTCTAGTTATCCCCAAATAAATTTTAGATTCGCCTTCGTCAACCCACTTAAATTATCAAATTTTTTAAAGTTCAAAGATGAATTCCCCAAAACTGTATGCCCCAATGTTGTTTACAAATACACGTGCGACAGCTGTAAGGCTGCGTATATTGGCAGCACTCAACTCCAACTGGAGGTGCGCCTTTCTCAACATTTGGGCTTGTCAGTCCGTACCAACCGTCCCCTCAGTAGCCCTCCACAATCCGCAATTAGAAACCACAGTGATGAAATCGACCATCCCTTCACAAAACTCAGTTTGAAATTTTAACTAGATCCAATAACCTTACAGAACTCCGAATTTTAGAATCTTTGTACATCTATAGAAACAAACCCTCCCTTAATAATAATAGCTCATCCTACAAATTACGACTCTTTTGACAACCAACCGTGTTTCACAGATATACCCTTCCTAATCCTCTGACCACCTAGTGTTCACTTAGACTTTGCCAAGTATGGAGGTGGATGTAAACATTGTGTATTTACCTATTGAGGTAATTTAATTTTAGTTTTTATAGTGATGAAATTTAATTTAATTTTAGTTTTTATAGTGATGAAATTTAAATGGTTTTAATTTTGTATTGATGCAATTTTCATTTTGCTTTAAGGTTTTAATTTTAATGGTCTTAATATTGTATTGATGTAACTTTCACTTTTCAATTTTGTTTTAAGGTTTTAAGACTTAACTCACTGATGATGACAAAAGATTTGTCGAAACGTCTGATGTACAAATAAATGAAAATGTTTGCCGTTGTGTTGATCCTTCTTTTCATATATATATATATATATATATATATAAAGTAAAAATTTCTCGTGTAATGTTTTTAAATATTAAATAAAATCTTAAAATCTACTGAATAATTAATGATTTTACAAAAGAAAAACTTCATACTCATACCGTCAACCATAAACAGTCTACAAAAATTAAAAAA